>CAEFZX010014537.1:0-115109 GCA_903066825.1 Alfaro cultratus | reverse complement strand
TTATTTTAGCCTATTATTTTGTATGTATCTATTGAAAGGACCCCATACATCCAGGAACTTCTGATGATTGTCAGACATAAATACTTTTAAATAGAAGATAACATTTTTATTGTCTGAAATGATGCCACTAAATTTCAGGTTCATTAAAAATGTCCTAAATAGCCTCAAAAACAAAAATAAATATATTTATTTTATTCCTTGCCGCTTGAGGAACCCCAGATATTTTTATTTTTTTATTTTTTTAGATATGAAGCTTAGCTATATGCTTTCTACTTTTATTGTTCATCTAAAATGTAATGACTCACATTTTCTGCTATGCAACTCTGACTGTTTTGAAGTTCAGTCAGAAGGAGATAACACCAAAAAAAAATAAGTCACATACCTTGACAATTACTCAATTAAATAAACTGCTCTGCTTTTTCTTGGGAACTGCGAGTTCTTAGTTCTTGGTAAATACTTTGGAGAGATTTGTGCCTCTCAGGCAGACAGCTCACCGTCCCCTTTGACATGCAAAGCATTTAAAGCTAAATATGTTAGGGTTTAAGCAGCAGCAGGATGATGATAACGCAAGGACGACTTTGAACTCTTACAGAGACACAGCGACCCCCCCACCCCCTCAATTATCTTTTGGGCTGATTGCTAAAGCTGATATTGAGGTTGGGATGCGGCGTGGTGTCTGATCAGACTTGCTAACATCCTGGGACTAACATGCAGACGTCTCCTCTTCGAGCGTGTCCAGTCGATGTTTAACTCAGGACAAGATTCTACAAGCTATGACTGACCAGAGCTTGTGATAATGCAAAGAGGATGAAACAATGCGTACGCTTCTTGCTTTTGTGATCAAATAATGAAACAATTTCATTGCTATTTTTGGTCCGCAATGTGGATTATGTTTCTTAAAAACAAATCAATTTGAGTGGAAGAATAGAAAGCGATAATAGCCATGTTGCATGATTGTGCACACCCTCAAAGTATTACTTTGCTAAAATCATCTTTTGGTTTAATTACAGCAATCAGTCTGCTTTCACATGGGTTTTCGACATGTTGCATCTTGACAATATTTGCTCACACTACCTTACAAAAGTTCTGCAAAGCTATTAGATTGTGAGGACATCTCTTGTCCACCGCCCTCTCATAACTCTACCAAGTTTAATAAGGTAGGTAAAAATCTTGACTTGAACAACAAAAGTTGTAAAGGATAAATTTATGCACATAACAAATATTCCCTACAATGTTTAAAGAACATTCTGAAAATCATAAAACTATGTGACCCAAAAAAAAAAATAGTTGAACTAAAGTCCTCTCAGGCGGAGTAAGCTGTGGGCATCGTAGTGCCTCCTGCACCCAGCTCACTGTTTGAAACTGCAACTCAAAAGTTTAACTTTATTCAAATAAGTTTGTTTTAAGCTTTACATTTAAATATTTGTGAAGAGGATTATGAAACTGATCAATTCAGAAATGCTTCGAAAGGCTTTGTGTGCTTTGCTTCAAATGAAATCTCTTTTTATCTTCAGCTTTCTAATTAAATCTCGAAGGTTTTGGTTTAAAAATGATATCAAAGCTGTTTATAATTCCAACCACCTTGGCAAAAAAAAACAACAAAACACTTCCATCTCAAGAACTAACTTTAACATCATTGTTGTAAAACAAGACACATATTAGGAGTCGTCTGTCATTCAGGTGCCAATAACATTTCATAATTTAATAATAAAAAGTATTCTATGAGCAGATTAAGTAAATATTGAATAGCAAAATATATATGAAACAAAAAAAATAGGATAAAATTAGGCAATTAAACTTATAATATTTATAATTTTTAAATAATACCTGGTGAAAGATAAAATAGTGTGGGTCAAAAATGTTTAGCTTAAACTGAGGAATTTGTGCAGGGGTCTGTGACCCCACAGCATGATGCTGCCATCCCCAGTGTTTCAGCATGTGCATGGTTTTGGATGTTGTTTTGGAACCAAGCTTACTTTTTGGAAACTATTCAGCAGAATACAGTTTTGTTTTTGTTGTTGTTGGTTTTTTTTTACACATATTTAATGAAAAAGTGAGAACATTTTAGAAGATGCTTCATGATAAAGGCAGAAGTCCTTTATGACGACCTCATGTTAAGCTTAGTTCCCTTTTGGCAAAGCTTTTTTTGTTTTTACTGACAAATAAAATACATTTTCATCTTCAGCTTTTTACCAGACTCTGTATTTTAACCATACACAAAACAACATGCTTTAGCCAAAGAAATGATGCTGCCACTGCAACAATTACGGTTGGGTATGGTACTCCTTTGTTTGCTCCTAAATCATCGCTTCAAAATGCAGCCCTAAAGTTCAACTTCAGACTTTTTTGGATTTTCTAATTAAACAACTGAGGACCCACTGAAGGTCTTGTGAAGCTGACCACTCCGAATGCACTTCAGAGAGTTGGCAGTGGCTCACGGCTACGCTTCATGCAACACAAGAGCAACAGATTTATCTTTTTCTCTCTGTGCCTACTCCTCCCTGCCCTCCGTTCTCTTCTTTCAGCTCAGGCTTTGTCAGCCAGCAAGTTGATGACATAAAGCAGGAAAGACTCAAAATCATCCTGCGCATGCAGGACTGGATCAGGGAGCTTTCCGGTGTTTGGCATGCCGTCTCAGTCCTCTCGTTTGATCTGGAGCGAGACGCTGTGTCGAGGCTGAGCTACTCGCTCGTATTTGTGCCAGTTTTCCCAGCCTCCCCTTTGAGAAAAGCCGCAGTGATGAGGGCCGTCGGATGGAAGTGTTTGGGATTCAGACTTGTTTACATCAACTCATTAACTGTTGGGGGAGAGCTGGAGGATATGGCTTAAAAATAAAATGAAGGGTTTTGGGTATTTCTTTTTCATAACATAGCCGATTTCTGATTTAAATCAACGTTTTTCTTGCTTTCTTCTCTAAAATAGAAATTACGAATGACAGAAAATATTTTCAAAAAGTGGCTTTTATTTCCATCACCTTTCTTCGAGTTGTACGGAGAAGTATTACGAGAATGTTTATTTCATTCTGAGGATACAGTTGAATATTAGCAGAATAAAGATGCAATTTTACCAGAAAAAACATCTTAGAATTACAAGAAAACTGTTGTTTTAATGAAAAACAGCTTTGATAGTTATCTGACGTGACCAGCTCAGTTAGTGTATTTCATTTCTATAGATACGGCACAATCATTTCTGAGTCCTTTTACTGATAATTTGATGCTGATGTGTTAAAAGGTGAAATATTTCTATAACGGTAAGTATTATCTATAAAACATATATAGAAGTATAACTTCATGAGATTCTCAACATTCCACATTTTAATTTAAAAATAGGACTTTATTCACGTAGTGAGAAAACAATAACAAACAATCTTAGCCTGTCCCTACTTGGACGCACAGTCGACCTTAATTCAAAGTCCAAATAAACAGACGCTGTAAAGCACAGTTGTCAAACAAGATGGCCGCCTTGGGCATTCTGACATCACTCGGAACTATGAAAACCCAAGAAGTGCAAAAATCAGGATTTGTTTCGGAGAATCCTGACTTTCCAAAAAATTAATTTTCAAAAACCAAAAATTTGATTCATCGATAAAATCAATTTGATCACCGAGTCCTTGACGTGAGTTCCTACAAATGTTGCAGAGAGAGAGAGAGAAAAAAATCTAACTGAAATAATATAACTAATCACAACAACAGTTTCATCTTCTGGCTCGTCTTCTCAGTGACCCTCACTTAAATCCATCATGTTGATTGAGTCAGCCCACCTCCACATCTTGCATAAAACTTGATAAATCCACCAGGCATGTGTCATGGCGTCTCTCTGTCATACTCTGGTGGCGAAAGCAGAAAGAGAGAATCCAAACCTCAAAAGCATAACCAGCATGGACTGATGTGTTGAGCCAGGATGGACCTATTACCAAGTGAGTGTGTCTCCAAGGCAGGAGTCCATTACCGGCACACTGGGCCACCGGGTTGCTGCTCCTGCAGCACGAGGCTGTTAGGAGGTCCCAGCAGGCCGCGCTTGTTACTGGGGAGTGAGGAGGTTCGCTAGTGTGAACTATCATACCAGAGGTGGGTACCAGTGATGAGCTGCGAATCTTTGCACTGCAGATCCAAGTCAAGGCCAAATCCACGTCTTTAATTATAAGTTTATACAAGTTAAAACAAGTCGTCTTTTCAGCCTTTTAGATCCCAAAATATCTGCTGTGAGTTTCCATCGTCTTCATTCAGCACCAAAAAAAACTTTTACCTGGAACATTGTTTTGTCTTATTAAAACAATCTATAACAAAATTGTAAGACTTTTATTCCTAAGAAGTAACAACTCAGTGCTTTACAGAAGTGATAGTTTTTAATGCAAATCTTGCTTTTCTGTCACTTCTTTAGTTTCTTTGTTAGAAATCTGTCAGAAATAGAAAATAAATCAATAAAATCTGTTCGTACATCATGTTTCATACTCTGTCACAACTATGCAAAATAAAAATATCTACAAAAATGCAAAGTTAAAACATCTATGCATTGACAAAAACATCCACACAAAAACTTTAATCTTTAGGAGACGTTTAATTTAGTACCTAACACCTTAACTGTAACAAGAGCTTTAAAAGTGAGTAATCCTACAACCTGAGGCCTAAACACATAGAAACTATTTTTTAAAATGGGTCTGTTTAGTATCTTTATATTACTTAATTAATCTAAAAATCTGATTTTCCCACATTTACAGTTAAATACAATTGATATGCATGTCACATTTATAATAAAAAACACTTTCAAGAAATTGTACTAACAGAACAATGTCACATTACTGACATCGCAAGCATTCTGAATATTTGATTTCTAAATGCGTACAATTAAAAGGACTTTACTTTTTTGTTACTATTTTTTGCTCCAATTTTCCAACTATTTACTGATAACCCCAACAGATTTAGATCCAGCGTAATCCTTTAATTTAGTTTCTTCCGGTTGGAAGGAATAATAACTATTTTGAGTGACCCAAACAGATTTCTGACTTGAATCTGATGGAGATCCTGTGGAGGGATCTGAAGATTAGGGTGATTCTCTGCAAGGCCTTCCAACCTCAAAAAGTTAAGACAGATTTTGGAGGATTTAGATTTCAAATTATCAACCTAGAGGTGGGAAAAAAGGACAAATCTCTTTACATTTAAAAAGAACTGAGTAAAAATTGTTTTTTTAAAAAATAATTACTTATCCATGTGAATTTACACATTATTTATTAACACCATGGGGAAAAATATTTATACACTTTAAGCAAGGTTGTGGAAAAAAAATGCAACAATCAAACCTTCAGCTTTTTTCTCCCACTTGTATTTTGATGATACGTCTTTGAGGTTGGAAAGCCTCCTTTCCATCACCCTAATCTTAGCTACCTCCACAGATTCCCTATTAGTTTCAACAGAGTCACTCTAAAACGTTTCTTCCAATTTGAAGAAACATTTTGATAGTTCAATGATTTCTTTCAACCTAAATCTGAGGGAGATATCAGTTTATAAAATGCAAAAATTTAAGAAAGTGGAAATTAATGTAAAACAAAAAGAAGTCAAATGGAGCTATTTAATTTGTATGCATTTAGAAATAGAATATTCAGTGTTTTTAATGTCAATAATGAGCTGCAAAGGAATAAAAACAGATCTCATTTTAATCATGAGTACAACTCCAGAATAAACGAGGTCTGTTTCAGTTTTCACTATTTATGTAGAGTGTTTTAAATAGAGTTTCCATGTAACATGCGTAAAAAAATAGATTTAACACCAGTATATATTATTTCAGAGTTTGTCTGGTTTAAAATGTTTAGATGTCAGCATTATCTGTTCAGCTTAACATCTCTAAAACAGGCTGGACAGCAAAAGGTTTGCTGCATGAAGCCTTTAACTCACACAGACATGGCTTTATTCAGTCAGGCGGCCCAAATGCTGATCTAAAAGTTTTATCTGTTCATTCAGAGGAAAATGTAGCAGACAGACAATCTGTCTAACTTTATAGAGTGAGTTCAGGGAATACTTCACCTAGCTTGAAGTAATCCCATACTTTAAACCACTTTAGCTTTTGAAATCATTGAAAACATTTTGCCTAATTTGTTACTAAAGCCAAGGTTTATGCGCTATGGTTCATCTTAGATGAAGCAAACCAAAGCATGACACCAAACCCGATTACATATGTTGGCACATACATTTACACCTGTAGACAATACTGAACAATTTAGCTGAAGTTCTTGATTGGATACTATTTTAGTAATCAATTAATTGTTAACTGGGTTATACAGACTCTAAAGAAGGCCATTTGCTAAAGGAATAATATACTCAAAGCAGTAAACAGGCTCAAACTCTACAAAATATATACTTTGCATTTAAGATAAAACAAAAACCCAGTTTTGTCTGTGAATATGTTCTACCCAGAACTCCTCAAATGGCAGTTTTAGCTTCATCTGATTCCATTTCTGTTAAGGAAATTCTCCTTTTATTATTCTCCAGTTGTTATTAAAAATGAATCAACAGATTAGTCCTACACTGTTGATGTTAAGTCAAACAGAAAGGCTGCACTTTACACAGCTGCATCCTTTGCTACAAATGATCAAGCACACACTAAAGAAATGCGATGTTGTGGCATGTTAGACAATGAAATGTGCATTTTATTATCTATAAAAGGAATTTAATTATTTGTCTACGTATTTCTAATATTGTATAAAAAGGCTTAAATTAAAAATCTGCAAGGTGTGCCAATTTTTTTATCCGATTAATTGATTAATCAATAGAATGACAACTAAACAATCAGTTGATGCAGCCCTTCTGAATACATAGCAGTTCGGGGGGGAAAAAAAAATTCTTGAACAGTAAGTTCAAGAAACTTACTGTTTAAATTTTTTTTAAGTGTTATGAAAAGAAATCGTTGATTGATTATTTGAACCGCCGTCATCAAGTCAGACGATTATCCCCGACGGCACACGTATTTTTCTGTGCCTGATGCAGATTGACGCAGGAGAAGAAAACCTTTTCTCTCCTTTTTTTTTATTGGTCTTTTTTCATGGTGACAATGATTCATTTTGAATGGATAACAAAAGCTGAAGTCTCAAATCGTCATGCAGCTGTTTCATCTGATCCCGAGGAGCTAAACTAATGTGACGTGCGATAATAGCGAGGTACAGTTGCAGAAAGTGTTTGATGAAAAAAAATTCTTGTAGGTGATTTTAGTTATTTATCTTATCTTTAGTGCGCCTTTTGATCAGCAATGGGACATGACCTCATTCTGGTCTTCTCTTGTTTTTAGAAGGGACCCTGCAGACTGTTGGGAGTAGGTGTAGACTCTTTGATTTAGCACATGAACTGAATCATTGCACCGTTTTTACATTGTGTACAATTTAAATGTTGAGGTCAGAGACCAAAGTTCAAGGAAAGTAATGAGTGGATCATTCAACTTACACTGCAGGGTTTTTTTTAATGCCTTCAATTACAAAATGATCTGTGCTTCTTAAACCAAGAACTCCTGAAGTCTAAATGAAAAGATCCATTAAGATTTGATGAACATTGTAAGCTCTTACACATACTTTAAGGCTCACTCATTCTCCTTATCTTTTTGTTCTTCTGCAAATACATCCATCCATCCATTTTCTATCACCCTTGTCCCTAGTGGGGTCGGGAGTGGGGCAGGGCGAGACTGCAAATAGATAAGAAAAATTATTTTTGTAACTGAAATTGGTATGCTTAGAGGTTAAACCTGTAGAAAGTAACTTAAATCTAAAGAAGAAAATATATTCTTAATCATACAAGCTGTAGAAGACGTTTGTGGTTAATTTTGTCTTCTTTTATCTCGCCTCTCATTTCCTGTTTCCTATTATGCTCATGTATAAATGTATAAGTAGAGAACTGAAATTGCAAAGGGCCATGCAAATCACACTGTTCTGGGTATTCACACTGGTTCTATTATTTGTGTACACGTACTGAACTGGTGGTGTGTGAGGGGAGAAAGAAAACGTCTGTTACAGCTTGTTTCCACTGACATATTCACCCATCTTAAACACACACACACACACACACTCCTAACTCATATAGAAACAAGGTTTTATAGTTTCAAAGTGAATGTGTGGCTGTCTTCTCTAGAAGCAACTGGGAGATCTAAAAATCACCTACAATGAAGGGATTTTTTTTTTTTTGACTTTCTCTCCTTCCCCACATTAACCTGGGGCAATTAGTCGTCTTAATCAGTCAGTTTCTTTTATAGAATTGAAAAACTTATAATTGAAAAATTTATATATACATTTACGCTCCTGTTTTCATGAGTAAAGTCTTCCTGCTCGTTAAGTCTGCAGAAATGGAGAAATTTTGTCACCGGCAAGTTCTCTGACAAGGATGGCATTGATCTGTCCTTCTACTTCCAATAAGATGATCAACATGACAGTCGCAGTGTTAGAAGACTCTGTTACGCCATCATTACGTTTAATGCAGGGATCAGCAGGGTCGTCCGTTTTCCCTTCAGATCCACTTCTGCTTCTGATTAGACGTCTGTCCTGCTAAATGAAATTCACTCAGACCCACAAATGTTACATGACATTTTGAACAAAAAAAAAACTACTTACAATTGCTTATAAATATCTAATGTTGGAAATTTGTCATTTTTAAAGAGCCACCGCTTTCTTTCGTTTAGGTTTTAAAATAATACTTTATTTTGGTAGAAACTTTGGCAAAAAGAACGAATGTTTCTTCTGTGGAATATTGATGTTTATCAAAAATTATGTGACAAAATACTAAAAGAAGGACAGGGTTTCTAATCTAATCACTGATAAATAAAAAAAAGAATAGAAAATTTCAAAGTTATTAAGAGCCAGAATGGAAAGTTCAAAGAATCACTCTGGAACCACAGGCCTTCGACCTCTGAGTCTCTGACACAGAGAAGCAGTGGGAGGTTTACCTGCGGGCCGAAAGATCGAACGGCAGCCATTAAAGATGATATTTCCAGTAATAAAAACTCGACTGAGTGACAAACTGTTTATATCTGCTGCAAGATATCGCAATAATTCTTTTTTAAGTGTGCTGAAAAAATAAAACGGTATTTGTGCTTTGTGTGCATGTGGAGTGTTGGAATCACAGGAAGCACAAGAATCACAAAGGGCAGCTGGAATTAGTAAACAACATCAGGGACAAGACGTGTTTGGTTGTTCTGGTTCTGATCTGATATCTTTGTTAACAGATAAGTCTGATTGTGCCTAATGTAATGTCACTACTGGAACTTGTGCAAGGAGTTTTGTTTTTCGGAAGTACATTTTATCTTTATCAAAAGCTTGTTATAGCAAAGAAAAAAAAAGACAAATAATTTAAAAAAATCTTGGTTCCTAGATCCCTGACATTTTATGATGAGGGTCACTTTTATATAGTTAATTGTTCAAGCATTCAGATGTTATTCTGTGATCCGGAGGGGTCACACACTCTTAGGGATTATTAAGTGAGAACAACTAGAAGGAGGTTTCTGCTGACAAATGGGTCAAACTGATGTCCAAGTATGCCTGCAGTACAATTAAATTAAAGCTTAGAATTTGGTGTGATTTTCATTTTTACGGTTAGTTGTAGCAAACAGTAAGTAAAAATCAAATGCTCTGAGGGGGTTGGTTGTCCCGCTAATCAATACGATTTAATTCAAGAACATTTTAAAATATATATTTTAATTGGATACCTACCTTATAGAGTGCACGTCACATTTAAATTATGCAATATGTTATGCAAGCAGGAATAATTTGTGCAAAAAGCTGTGAATTATTGTGTTTGAACATTTGTGACCAATTGCTAGAGTCAGTGAGACAAAAATAATGAGTGCCAGAAAATACTTTAAGATAGCTGAAAAGCAAATTTATGTCAAAGCTATTTGGCTTTTTATTTTTAACAGTTTGTAATCTTTTAATAAAAATAAAAAAAATCAGCCTGAAAATGATTCACTATAATCTCAGAATCGCACTGCAATATGTGGTGTGTCAGTAAAAAGCAAGATGACAACCAAAACCTGCTGGACGTTAGATTGGAGGAGTTTTAATGGTAGTACAAAGTTTTTGCAGGAAAATTCTGTATTTAATTTATGTATTTTCTTTTGTAACATGGCCTCATTTTAATTTCCTCGGTTAGAACTAAAATTGTTACATTATTTTATATTATACAGACACAACTACAGTTTAACTTGAAGGAGTGAAATTTAATTACTTCCTTCACGCCTTTTTGAACATATAAAAGGAATTAAATATATAAGTCTGTCATCCCTGAATTAGGTTGTGCTACTTAATGAAACGTATAAATTTTGTAATTAAGTGACCAGACACATTTTAAATAAATGTAAATGCACAATTATTATAGGTGTAATAATTAATATGTTGTTTCAGCAGGAATAAGAGGAATTATTATACATTAGAAATGAAAGCATCTAGCTCTTGTTAAACATTCATGTTATTTTTCTGAGTAGTTGCAGTATTTTGAATTTCCAGTATTTTGACTCAATATTATTCTACGCTGAGAATCTCATAATGATCCATACCTATCCTTGCATTTCTCATTTTTTGTACACACAAGCTGTTCAGATTATTCCTGCAAACTTTCAGGCCAAGTTTCCAGCAAATGATGAGCGGATGACAAATGACCTACATGTCATTTTTAGGTAACAGTATGACACTGATTCCTTTCAGAACGGCTGATTTGTCAGGGGGAACACAACGTGACCTCAGACTTTTAATCAGCAGTGTCCAACAGAAAGACCCAAGATCCCCCGTAACGTCTCATCAGTCGCCATGATGTTGTGTGTGTGCGTGTGTTTGTGTGTGTTTTGGAGGCGACTCACTCCAGACAGGACCTGACTCAGAAGGCAGCTGGGCAGACATCCGGGCCTCGCTCACTCCCAGCTTTATATCAGTCACACCTTGGTGAAAACAGGCATATTGTTCCCCATCAGCATCTTTTATTCTGAAGGAATAAGTCACTCAGAGGGATCAGTATTAAGTGTGAGCTGCATTGTTAGGATGTAGGGAGGGAATGACTCGGCTCCAGTCTGAAAGCTGAGACATCTTCCTCTTACAGTAATGTTATGGTCCAGATACAGTAAGAGGAGGCGTCGCTCTGTTTCTGAATATTTAACCGTATTTTTCAGATATAATCTTGTTTAAATCTTGCTGCCGTTCTGAGGCATCTCAATGCACACCGACATGCAGACACCAAGTACTTTCACTTTGCTTTTTCTTTTCTGACTTTCTAACCACAACGTCTGCGGCACGTAAACTCAGACTGCAGCTTCATTGTACGTTGAGCAGATGCAAAAGGAAATCAGCAGATGCTTGTGTTCCCATATTTTAACTGGGTTTTGGTTGAGTCTCGCTCCAACCGTCTTTACAAAATAATGGGTGCCTGATCTTGTTACCCATCTGTTGGCTCTGTTGTCGTCTGCTGAAGCTCTGACGTATGGAGCAGCAGGAGCAGTAGTGAGAGCAGAAGATATGGAGCATGTTGTGGCTTTTGCCAGGTACATTGTACTGTAACCCATGTGGTTATTTGAGCAGCATACAGCAATGTATGTGACATGCCTCATAGGCACAATACAGAGCCGCAGTGTACTGTATACCGAAGCAGCTCCACAGTTTCACGGTTGTGCTCAGTGCAAAAAAAATATTCACACTCCTTAGTCTTTATTTCCTCTTTCTTTTCACATTACGGCACATTTAAGTTCAGACCTTTCTACACAAAATCTGTAACAAGACTTGAGAAATCCTGTTCACAGATGCTCTCCAGCCAATCTGACTCAGTTTGAGCTATTTTGCAAAGAGGATTTTTGGCTTTAGCTGACACAAAGGCATGCCACACTTTTGAGATTTTAATTTGCAACAAACAAACAAACAAACAAAAAAAAAATCAGAACACCATTTTTTCTGTTCCACTTTATATCAGGGCTGTGCAACCTTTGTAATCTAAAGAGCCATTTTGCCTTCAGTCCAGCAAAAGAAAACTGGTTACATAATCTTTTGAAAAAAATACATTTTTGGATAAATTTCTACTATAGAAAATGTCTTTTCGTGTTTACTGAACGATTATTTTGTTTCTATTTTTAGGTTTTACATCAAAGAAAGATGCCAAATTTTTTGCAGTAAAGTGGGTGGATGCATTTTATTTCTTTGGGATTTGGAGAAAATATTTATGTATTTAAGCTAAGTCTCTATGTATCTCTGTGCGCTGTGAGCGCTTGGTCTATAAAGCTGATTGTGAAAAAGCAGCTTCCAACCTAATGACAGAGAAAAAGACCTGAAAAATATTACTAGTTTGTTGGAGTCTTTTCTTTGTGTATATTTAATCCAATTATTCCATCAAAAAAAATGTGAAAAGCGGCTAAAACCAAAATTAATTTCACTGACGTTTCTGGTTATAACATGAGAAAAGGTAAACAAGTTAAGCGTTTTAAATTGTTTCCCAAGGTGTTATACTTTAGAGTAGTTTTGATTTATTCCTCAATCCACACTGTGACCTTGTGGCTTAGTTAGTAGGACTAACAATGTGTAAATACAACCTAAAATACTGTAAATGTCTCACATAGGTAATAACACAACCTCCATACAGCAAGTGTCCCTTCTAATATAACTTTAGGAAAATCAGATGTGCCTTATATGTCATCATCTGCCCTCTCTTCTATTTCTGACCTGCCCGTTACTGCCGTTCTCTTGTCTGGATTTGTCTCCAGTCACCTCTGAGTCACTGAAGAAATGCTTTTCCACCAGCTGAAGGGTCCAGGTGTGGTCGCCCGGTGACCCGGCCGCTCCAAGCACCTCCACGCCGGTCAGCAGGCTCTGTGTGGGCAAAGTGGGGGAGGAAGATGGGGTTAAAGGTGATTGTAGTGTGGCTGTGTTTCTGGGTACCCCAAGAGGATGTGTCCATGTGTGTGTGTGTGTGTGTGTGTGTGTGTGTGTGTGTGTGTGAGTGTGTGAGTGTGTGTGTGTGTGTGTGTGTGTGTGCGTGTGTGCGTGTGTGTGTGTGTGTGTGTGTGTGTGTGTGTGTGTGTGTGAGTGTTGGCTGACACAGATGGCTCTGCAGCGAGGATGTGATAAACACCCTGGGCAGGGGGATCTCCGTCCAGGAGTGGGCTCCATGTTTTAGCGGTGAAGTCATTGGGAAAAAAGCCTGGTCTGACTGGAGGAGGAACAAACACACGCTCACTCAAACACGCAGACAGATATTACCTGCAAACATTTTTCACGCGAGTCACAATTTTCCTCCCTCGTTAGCCAAATGACCCGCTCCTCAGTTTTCCATCTTCTGATCAGATTTGCAGGTTTACTCCCCACAACCGGCTCGTAAAGAGACTCTCAGAGCGTTTTGTTTTGTGCACAGAGACGGTCAGGAGGTCAGAGTTTCTGTACCACCGCCTCACCACCCTGTGTGTGTGTTCTTCTTGCAGCGTTGCTGCTGTTATGTTAGGTGTGAACTATGGCCCTGTGGAGCATTGGGTAACAGTAGTGATTGCCTAACCCTGTTGTTGGGATGATGTCGTAACCCGTTGGACCTGGCCAGCGTTTGGCTGTCATGCGAGCCGTTGTTCTCCATCTTCCTCTGCCCAGGACGTCAGGGCATGCATGACTGCTGTGTGTGTGTGCGTGGGTGTGTGTGCGCATGGGTGTGTGTGCGTGGGTGTGTGTGTGTGTGTGTGTGTGTGTGAGCCCGCGTGGTCATCCTGTGACTGTGCCTGTGTGTGTGTGTCGGGATTTCATGAACATGAGGAACAAGAAACCGGGAATCCTAAAGGTGGCACACAGACATGTCAAAGGTCACGTCTGACTCGAAGCCTTTGGAATTTAGCATTCACAGAACGAACACAGGACATCCAGACATGCTCCATTCTCCATGAACAGAAGCAGGAAATGATAGTTCATTATAAAAAAAGGAGAAAAAAAAAAGAAGCGAGATGGCTGAAATGCTGCTCACAAATTAACCCTTCAGAACAATAATCAGGAAGCAGACAGCTGGGGGATTTTCCCTCCTTTCTTTACTTACTTAACATGAGCTTTTTTCCCTCCACATCCTTCCAGATTATTGAACACACATTTCAGAAAATGTCAACAGAGATTAAATTTTTTTAATTTGTAAGCGTGCTCCACAGAACTCAATCTACCACATAATTTTATCACAAACCTGGAGAAATGCATGTGAATGTGTTTGTTGCATGATTTCCTCCATGCGCTTCATAATTTTATCCAGTTGATTACTTCTTTTACTCTTTATTTTTCAACTTTTTTTTTGCTGGAGTTTTTACGCTTTAACAGCTATGCAAATCATGTGTGTGGGTGTATGTGCACAAGGATTTAAACGTGGTGCAGTATTTTTACTTCTGCGACAGAACTGTCCTATTTCACAGAATACACTGATTCCATCTGACAAACAATTTAATAATTGTTTCGCTGATGTGCTGCAGAGATGTACTGTGTGAACGCACAGAGAGGTTGGGAGGGAAAGCAGAGAAAGGGATTGTGTTGGTGGTACTATAGGAAGGTGGCAGGGCTTTGGTTTCTCCTGGATCTCAGGATGAGATAAAACATGTTCAAAAAGTGTGGATCAAACTGAGCAGGGTTGATCTGACTGTACTCTCAAATGAGGCGGTGTCACCTTGTTTAGAGGAACGCAAAGAACAAAAATAGGGTGTGAAAGGAGCGTAAGTGATGTACGTTCTGGCTCCCTTTAAATTTCTGTGGTTAAATACATTAAAATCTAATCTAACACTTAAAAAAATCTGATTGCATCTATGTATGAAAAGAAACAACAAGAAAGACATTAAGTTTGAGTATCTGATTTATTTCATTATGTCACCTTTCGGTTTGCAAAGAAAGAATCTTATGTACAAAATCAGCTTCAGCCAGAAAAATACATAAATTACTTTTTTACAATAAATGCTATTTTTTATTTTTAACAGCAACTCTTCAAACAACTTTTGGCTTTTTACAAAAATTAATTGTAAAAAATATATACAATGTGATTTTGTGACATATATTAAAAATGTAAATTCTACAATAGACTTTACACACACACACACACGCAGAGAGAGATATATATATTTTCTTTTTTTTCTGGGTAGTTAAAATAATTTAACTTGTTAAATGTTTCAGAGGATCCACATGTGGGAAGTGTTACAGTTTTTCAATAAAACATTTACAGCCTCTTTAAATTTTCCTTGCTGTTATTTCTGCTTTTCTTCATTCCTTATCTGCAGCATTCTGAAGCGAGTAACACACACACACACACACACACACACTCCAAATTATTTTAGTTTATTATTCTTTTGTTGTTTTTGATTGATAAAAAATTTAAATAATTTTTATATTGTCACAAGCACTCAAAGGATTATCTTGTACACCAAACAGCAACATGCTTCATTTATTTGGGTTGTTAATATATTTCACAAAATCACAAAATAGTCGACTTAGTTTGTGAGTGAGGGCACACCTTTATGGCACATGCGGAACAATTTTGTCCCACCTTATTAAATACACTTAAAGCTATGAGTGTGATCTTTATTTTCAGTTGGTAAACAATTTCATAACATTTACAGTAAAATAATATTAAAAGCATCACATTTTACTCAACACAGAATTGAAACATAGTTTCAGTTCTAAAGGAGGATTTATAGGTTTTCAGAAATTTTCTGCATGAATTTCTTTATTCCTCTTTTTACCTATGCAGTTTCCTCTATTTAAATCAGTTGATAAGTTGTACTGATTTGGTTTCTGCTTGACATATAAGACATTTTGTTGCTGTTTTACATTTTTAAACAAACATGGCTCCACTCTTCCGCCTCAAAAAAATCTGAAAATAATTATTGCTACATTTTCCAACAATTTACTGAACAAGAAAAAAAAACTGTTTATAGTTTTTGCTCTGTACTTTCTCCATAGTTTTTTTTTTAAAAATTTTATCCATTTCCAGGTTGCAAAAAGAAACAGTGTTTTAATCCCGTCTAACAGAAAAATAACTTCATCTTGGACCATTAAGATCTCCTTTGTCACAGAAAGATGTTCAGCACATGTACTCACAGATAAACTCTCAACACACCTACAAGAGGAATCCCTGAATCCAGCATTCTCCACGAACCCTGTCAGGAGAAAATAAATGTATATTCCCAAAAATAGAAAGATGACCAGACATATAAAGCAGAGACCCGTGGACTGTGTGGTTGTGTTTTCTGCAGCAGACTGTAAGCTTTGAGCTTCTTTGTTGGTGGATTTGCTCGGCTTGTGACTCAGTGTTGCTCATCGTGTAGGAGATGATTCGCCCGCCATTTCTGAAAGCTCTTCTTCTCTCTTTGTTCTTACCTCTGTACTTTTACACACCGAATGTACGTATTGCTTCAGAGCTTTCCAAAACTTTCCGTCCAGTCACACTGATATTGGGGTTTTCTTCAGATCCAAATTCTGTATTTTAAGTTATGTGTGTTGGGAATTTGCTCAAATTAGGGGGATGGGAATTTGAAGGCTAGTTTTTCCCTCCAAAAAAAACCCAAACTTTTTTCTTTTTTGCCATCAGGTTTTTAACATAAAATACACCAGAGTCCAATCCAAAGAGTTCTGTTTCATGTTCCTCTACAAGTCGGATGTGAACTACCTGTAATAAAGTTAATCATTAAGGGAACTCCTCGTCGTAAACACAATCATTTAACACAAAGTGTTTCTTTTCTCACCGTAAGATAGGTGTGTGTACACGTATGAGTGCGTGTGTGTGCGTGGGATGGGGAGGAACGGAAATGACTTGCCTCCTTGAGAGAAAGTTATCAGCTATAAACCCAACCGTATGTGACACGGCTGCCCACGCAAAGAGCTGCCCTAAAATCTTTGATGTGCCTTGGAGCTTTGATGGTGGCTGCTGCCCCATGCGAACAAAAAAAAAAGAAAAAAAAAAGATGCATACGTGGAAAAGGAGGAATGCGTTGGTCTGAAACCTCGGGAGTGAGGGGGGGGAGTGTTGCGTCCATTAAAGAAAATTAGTGGAGGTCTTTAGTGTGTATTGTTTAGAGATTAATCACTAACTCCAACTCAGGGATGGGCCACTGATTCGCTATTCTAGGCCATTCTCTGCAGTCTCACATCATTTTTTTTATTTATTTTTTTCTTAAGCGTGTATAAGAGGGCAAGGAAAGGGGTGGTGGGGTTGAGGGAGGGGGCCGAAGCAGAATGCTTGTAGTCGATGACTACATTTTGTAAAGGGTTTCCTAATATGGGCTGTCTTACAGCAGGGGCCCTCCCCCAGAGGGCCGGCCCCCCCCGGGTCTCAGCCAGTGGCAGCGCGGCTCGGGTACGACTCGCTTCCTCATTAATTGGCTGAAACCAGTTCTTACAGGAACCGCCTATGATAAATGTGAGAGTTCTGAGAAGTCATTCATTTCTCCTCGCTGCAGCGGCAGAGGAGGCACTGCAGGGGAGGTGAACGAGTTCACCGATGTGAGCGAGAGAGAGAGAGAGCGAGAGAGAGCGTGGAGCGGGAGAGAAAGCCGAGTGTGTGTGTGTGTGTGTGTGTGTGTGTAGAGGCGAGCCGAGCAGGAAAATGTGACTGACTACTGGTGCCGCAGCTGCCGCATGAGGACCATGAGGCCAACTTTTCTTTTTACCCCCTTTTTTTTTGTCAGGTTTCTGGTTTGTTTTTGAGTGTTATTGCCTGCTGAAGTTTTGTTCTATTTTTTTGTTGTTTTTTTTGTAAATCTGTGTGTGAGTGTTTTATGGTGTGTGTGTGTGTGTGTGGGGATGATGAGCGGTGACGGGGCTTGCACTCGTTGCTCTCTTCCCCCGTTTTCTCTCTCCGCGGAGAGAGGAAGCGGGGCCGGCTCTGTACAGTACCGGAGACAGAACGGCATGCCTCCCTTTGTTGCTGCCCTTGGGCTGGTGAGTAACAATGATGTGACGTGATTTGTGCCCCCCCCCCCATCACCCCACCACCATCATCCTCCCCTTCTCTGTCTCTTCTACCCCCCTACCCCCCTCCACCTCTTCCCTCTCTTTCTGTTTCTCCTCTACCTCCACCCAACCCTCTCATCCTCCTCTTGTCGGTGGAAACAGCGCTGTTCCTCTGCTGGGTGCGGCACTGCAGAAGCCCTTCAGGGAGTACTTGGAGGCCCAGAAGGCCAAGCTGCACCATGTCACCGGAGAGGGGACCCCAGCTGTAAGTATAGGGGCCTCGGGCCCCATGCTGATCTCACTTTCTACTCATCCACACGTGCGCTCAGAGAAAAGAAAGCTCAACCCCTTTGCTTTTTGTGTTTACATAACTGCCCTATTTTCAGCCTTGAACACACTTTGTTTAGTTTTGTTAGTTATTAGGTGTATCATAATTGAAAAATAATGAATAGAAAACAGACCCAGAGAGGTAACTTCTTTAGATTTTGTTGCTTTCCGTTGAACCTGTTAGTGATCCAGTAAATTACAGTGGCGTGTTCGGGGCCCAGAATGACAGAGTGGGTATCGCGCTGCCTTGGGCGGGCGGGTGGGGGGGAGACGGAAGGAGGAGAAGGGTGGTGGTGAGGGGATTAGGGGGCAGCGTGGGGTCCCGCTTCACCCGAACTGTACTACTGTAGCACGGGGCGTGCTGACTCATGCTCCGTCTTACCAATAGGGAAGAGTGTGTGCGAGTGTAGTCACTCCCCTATGTGTCACACACACTTGCACTCGGTGCCCCGCCTGAACTCAGCACTAACTGTAGACCGAGCCCCCCACCACCACCCCACACACACACACACACAACACCCCCACCCTTGTGACAATCCATCAAACTCTCCCCCCCTTCACCTTGTCTAGAACAAAAAGAGCCAGTTGTAGCTGAAGCCTATTTCTTTTTTTAAAGCTGTTTTCCCTCTTTTCAGTCCCCACCCCCTCCCCCCTCTCGCTTGTATACTTAGTGATTCATTGAGAACAATTTTTTTTTTTTAAGTGCGTACGAGGAAGGAGAAGGAATAAAGAGGGTAGACTTTGAGTTGCACAAGGACAGATTAAGGCATTTTCTAGAACAATGTTCCTTTTTTCTTGTAACCCGAGCCTCCAGCAGTTACGGGGGAGAGAAGCGAGGCAATTTAACTCGGTGGAGGCAGGCTGCAGGCTGGGGTCACCGGGGGCGTTACAGGAGGGAGGACGGCGGGGGCTGCCGCGTGTTTTATTACCCCTGATCTCTATCTGTCCTGCACATGGAGCTGGATCCCCACCTAGCCTACAGCATCAGGAGCGGAGGGGAAGAGCGGAGTGGAGGGGGGTGCTGCTGCTGCTGCTGCGTGTGGTGGTGTTGGTGGGGGGGAAGAAAGGGGTGGCCCTCCTTTTTACTGACCGAGCTCTTCTCCTCTCTCTCTCTTTCTCTGTGGCTCCTGGCAGGAGGAGAACTGGCTCTCGTGGCTCTTTGAGAAGGTTGTGGTCATCATGGTATGCTTCTTTGTCTGCTCCATTGTCAACTCCATGGCGCAGAGCTACGCCAAGCGCAAGCGGCACGACAAGTCCTTGGACAGCAAGACGGAGTGAGGACCAGTTGGGGGCAAACGGGGGGGAAAGATTGCGTTGGACCACCAACCTCCAAACCCTCCTTCCTTCATATCTACTCTCCCTTTTGGCTGATACCCGGTCATTATCCCAGGCAACAATCAGGGGAAAAAAAAAAAGTCCGACCCATCTGGTTTCTCTCTTGCTTCTGTAACAACATGTTTATCTTGAACTTCCATTCGCTAGTTTATGAAAGCTTTGCAATTTGGTAGCTATTTTGTGATTTGTGTGTCTTTTCCCCTCAAAGGTAGGTGCTTGCTTGGGATTTGCGTGACTCTATGTAGGCATCCATGCTTTTAAGTATTCCTAAGTCTTCCCAAGTTTATCCCAACAGTATAATTGTTTTAACTATTAGCTGTGTTTGCTGTTTAGTTGTTAGAATACTCTTTCAGCTTTGTAAGTTGTTCTGCTTTGGCTGATTAGATAAGAAATGGAGTGAATGAGATCTTCTTTCGAACTGCATCATTTCCACTTCTTGTCTTGCAGCTGTGGAGATGTCAGTGAATATTTTTAGGCTACACACAGTGAGATAGGTGACTTCTTCTTTTGTGTGGGCTGGTAGTACTTCTAGATAAGTAATGATAAATCAGTCTTGAATCACCCCCTGCTGGTCTCTTTGTCTGCCCTCATTGTTCTGCTTCCAGGAAGAGAGCGCATGAGTCAGCCCGGGTGGCTACTTTACCAGACGCAGCCGTGTATATATATATATATATATATTCAATCTGATCTACAACTGAGTGAGCGCGTCTGTGCGTCACATGAAGATAGCGGTTTGCGTTAGCGTGAGCCGCCTCGTCTTATTGTGGATTAAAGCCGCTCGTGAGCGCACTACCTGGCGTGCTTTCTTTTTTTTTGTCTCCTCTTGTCATTTGGAGCTTTTTTGTTCGAAAAGGAGGACACCGGGCTTTTCTTTCTTTTGTCGGATAACGTCAGCTGGCTTCGACTATTACCCCACTGCCTTTTTCCTGTTTCTTTTTTTTTTTTGTGTGTGTCTTTTTTCATTATTTTAATCGCCAATGAAATGTGCCATTTTCCTCTCCCTCTCTCTCTGTGCTACGCTGGACTGAGAGCAGCGGGGACGCTTAGCGCAGGCACAAGCAGCAGGAAGGAGGGAGGGAGGAGGAGGAGGAGGAGGAGAGAGAGAGGAAAAAAAGCCCTCCAGCTCACAGTGAAAAGCGTCTGTGCCGTTACCTCAGCTGAACCCTCGAATGAACTCGTTGCACTCCCCTCAGTCACGGAGCCAGGAGACGAATCACTCGAGTAGATTCAAAACAGAGGGGTACTGTTGGGTGAGCTGAACCCTGTGCTCTGCACCGGCTCTAGTCGAGAACATTCACATGTCCTCCTTTTTCTCTTTTTCTCTTTCCTCCCATCACGGTAAGTCGGATTAGGATTCTCTCTCTCTCTCTCTCTCTCTCTCTCTCTCTCTCTCTCTCTCTCTTTCTCTTTTTAAAAGTCATTGTTCTGTGTGTGCCCATGCATACGTCTTCAGGCATGTCCGTCACTCTCTCGGCCTGTCAGATAGCTTATCAGACTGGTGTTGGCTGTTAAGATTGCAAGGCGACAACAGTCTGTAGGCTGTCTGACATTTCGGGCTCTTTCATCTGACCAGCATCCTGTTGTGTCCTCCCCCTCCTCCTCCCTCCTCGTCCCCGTCGGTATATCATTGTTTCAGTTAGCATCAGTTCCCATTCAGAGGTGTGTGTGCCCTGCGATGTCACTTCCCCTTTCTCCCAACCGCTTGCGAAACGTCGGAGATGTGGCTCTATTGTTTATTTCCTCCACGCTGACGTCCGTGAGGGTTTTTATGTGGCTTTATGTGAGGAACTGTGTTTGAGAATGCAGATGCTGGTGTGTGTGTGTGTGTGTGAGCTGACTCTGTATTTTTTTTTTAATTTCCAGAGAATCCAGACAGTACACACCTCATTGCAAAACATTACATTGTGACACCCAGTCTTAGGTATAGTACACGCAGTGCTCAACCGGCCTCCTCCTTCCTCTTTTTTTTTTAAACACTTCCCTCTTCTGTTGCAATGAAAACTTTCTTCTGTTGCTCAATACTCAGTTTTGTACGAGGTAGCACTTTATTGGAACAACCCTGTTGATTTTTTTTTTTTTTTTTTTACCCACAAGTAAGTAAATATACAAATCTGAAATTAGTCTGACCTCTTTCCCTCCCCACCCCCATTTTTGAGCAAACAAATTGAACTTTCTTTAGGTTGTAAAAGTAAAATGACTGAGTTAAGCTGGAATGCCTTGCTGTCATAAGGAATGTTTTGCTTGGCCTGTTTCAGGATGTCCTGTTCCAAGAGGGAGCCCCTTTTGGCACAACTAACCTGAATGTGTTTGTATAGAAACTCAGTTCATATGTTCCAGGGTGAGTTCCTGTTTATGATGAATGTCTGTAAAATAATAATAATTTAAACTTGTTTGTGCGTGTGTATTATTATGTTTTGCTGTTGTTTATATCTTTAATAAAGCTGAAATAAAAAAAAAGAAAAGAAGAGTGGTGTTGTGTTTCTTATGTGATGAGTCTTGACAACACGGCCGGGTCCACGCTGACCCTGGAGCCTCTGAAGAATCTCACATGTCAGCCAAGAAAGAGGGATAGGGAGGATAGTGAGTCCCTCACAACTCCAGTTTCCACATCTAGTGTTTCACATCCAAACGGTTATCACGTTACTGATTTGCGCCTGCCACGCTGACATCATCTCCATTTCAGAATCCAAGCCAGAGCTGAGTTGTTAGTTCTGAATTATGGCAGCACTGCATTTATTTCATGTGTTAAAAAAAAGAAAATCTGCAAAATGTTGCACTATTTTCTGTTATGTAGCAGGAAAAATTCAGATTTAATCAAATACTTTGAAATATTTCGTATTATCTGACAATGGGGTAAATCAGGAAACCAATCAAAACCTTTTACACAAAAATACTATTTTAAAAATAATGATAGAAGCTTTAAAATCTGTACCAATATAGGTACACGTTTCTAAACACTCATAAAACAATTAGAGAAGTTCTACGTGTAAAACTGGAAGCCTCTTCTCAGGTATTTCCATTTGCATGAGGGAAACTTCCTTATCTTGATGGTACATGCTGCAGCTATGCCTGACTTCAGACCAGACTTGTTTAGGAACCGCGCAGCATCACCCTGTATCCTGCGGTCCAATGTGTGGAACCTGTTCTGGGGTTGATCTGTGCTGCTCCCAGATCGACCGCGCCTAGAGCGCCGGGAAGATGGATCCGTTCCCACCCTCCCATCCTCGCCCTGCCTCTGGGGACTCGGGTTGGAGCTCTCCCCTCCCTTCAGGGTTCAGATCATACCTGTTCAAACAGGCAGCTGGACTGAGATTCTAATAATGTAATAACGACCCACTCCTCCAGAATCACTGTCGCCCCCACCTCCTTCTTCTCCCTGTCAGCAGGCTAACCACTGGGGGATGCTGAAATATCACTGACTTCATCCACCGCCCACCCACGAGCCCACTCTGCATTTGGTTATCCACTTAGTTCCTTTCACACTCTGTCTCATTAAATTATGCTGACCGGGTGGATTTCTGTCTTCTTCTTTTTTTTTTTTTTTTTATAAAAAAATCACATTAAGCTTCTTTGTTTCTGTGAGTAGCAGTGAGATGCTTTCTCGCTGAACAGTCCCAGTTCATGGAGATAAAAAAAATTCACTCGTAGAAATCCAGAAAGTTTTTGTTTTCATTTCAAAGTGAATAGCTCAAGTTTGGTGGTCTGATCTGGTTGTGAACTAATGTGCAGCTGAAATGTGTGGAAGGCTTCTAACTTTTGGAGTGTCAATTTTATAAGTGTCTACACTTTATTTCTTTATGCACAGCCGGATATTTAGGACTGTCAATCAGAGTGAAGAGTTAAAAGAGCAGCAAGAGAAGGAGAAAGGTCATACTATTTCTCACATCAATCATGATGGGCGAGGATAGACTCCAACATCTCTCTGCCTGACTTTCTATGCAGGTAAACACATCTAAAGAGGAGCAGCGAAAGCAAATCAGGTGGACTAGCAGTGCTTGCCAACAACAGATGGTTTCATCCAGGACATGCTACTTTGGAATATCGTCTCTGCGGCCCGGAAATCGAGTTTCTACCACTCGTTGAGTCAGAGGCTTCCTTAGATTTGATGTAACATTGGCTGCTACTGGAAATCCTTTGAGCCCACAGCATCACAACTTTTTCAAGATACTTAGATGTTAAAATGACCACATTTCATTTCCCTTTGGGATAAATAAAAAATGTCAACATTAATTAACAACAGAAATTGGTACTGACAACACCATTTGAAAAGAGGAATAATCATTCAGAAATGATCACAATACAAGACGAACATAACAACGGAAAAAAATCATAAAACCTTACAAAGTATTGTTTTTTTATTGTTTAAGTGCAAATATCTTAGTAAACTTGAAATAAGACAAAACTAACTCACAAGTAACTTTTCTTAGCAGGATATAGGAGCTTGTCAGTATTTCCTTAATAATAATAATAGTAATAATAATAATAATAATAATAATAAAGTACCAGATCCACTGGCAGATTTTTCACTTATAAAAAGTGACTTTTTATAAGTGAAAAATCTGCCAGTGAAGCTAGCACTTTTTCACATTAAAGAATTGTGATGAATGAGTTTATTGTTTGTCATTATGCACATGTACAATGAGATTAAAGATTTAGTAAATTTTGTTATTTACGTAAAACATGCTGTTGTATCTCACTGAAAAGTTATTGAAAGTTAATTTCTCATGTAAATGTATCATCTAAGATATTTGCATTAAAAACTAGACAAAAGCTTTGTGGTAAAATGTTGTATTTTTACAGAGAAGACAAACCTATAGGCATTTTGTCATGTTCCAGTCACATAACTCCATGTGTTTTTGTTTGAATTTGATGCGATAGAGCAACACAAAACATGAATGAAAGCTGGTGTCACCAGATGTTCTCTATCCACCCGACTGAGATTGAGATATTTATTGAAGAAGAATGAGCAAACATTTTTGTCTCCAGGTATGCAAAGCTCGTGGAGACACCAACGACTTGCAGCTGTAATAGCATTAAAAGGCGGCATTTAGTCAGGGTAGCTGAAAACCAACGCACGACGGACTGTTTTGATTTTTATTTGTAGAAAAACCAAAAACTAAACCTTTTTTTTTTTTTTTCTTGGTCTCGCTTCAGAATTATCCATAATTTATATGTTGGTATTGAATACAGACACAACGCAAAGGCTTTTTTCTTTGGCTGTTGCTTAAAATGTGACCAAATTTAAACAGCACAAGTCTGAAATGCGCTGTATTTGTATTTGAGGAACAATTCACGCGTTTGTGTTTAAACAGAGCATGAGGGTTATTAAAAAATAAATTAGAAAAATCTGTAAAAACCACCCAGCTTAAACCATGAGGCGTCTCATCGCTGGGATTAAGAACTGCCTGACTTATCTGTTCCCCTGTGTTAAACACATGCCTGTAAGCACTCGTTCATCATAACTGTGGTTAGCGCAGAGACCCGACTCCAAAGGCCTTTGCTTCCTTTCTTGTGGCTTTGGCATGGCGAGATCAAACAGGCTTATCAGCAGCTTCATGCCCATCGTGATTCACTTCATCTGGGAGAGGAGAGCTTCTTTTAATCAGATCACAAGGTCTCCTCACCATGATAGATTGACTACTGAACATATCAGCAGCCACTCTGGCCCCCTGTTGAAGATTTACAATTATCTAAACGCAGCCATTCAAAGCATAACTGGGATATGACGATGCCTGTGTTGGATCTAGTTGGACACATGAAAACACATCCGTCCGTGTTGAGCAGAAATAACCCATGATGTGTGGGTATTTTAACAGCATAGTTTGGCAGAACCCTCTGCTCTTCCTGTCCACACGAAACCAGTATGGCAGACGCTTTAATGCCTGGTGCCAAGAGGCGCTGCTGGGGTATTTTATGCAGGTCTTTCAAAACTTGAGAACAACTGCAGTTGCAGCTGACATTCGGAAAAAACCATGGAACCACAGGGCAGATTTAAAGAAACATGACAGTAATAATTACTTTAGTAGATAAAAATAGGCAAAAATGACTGTTTTCTTTGACGGGAAATAAATTAGGCGACGATAAACCATTTCAACTTCCCCCCCTCCTACTTATAGCATACAACTCAATAGACCAATGACTCAATCTGTCACAGAAAAGGAAGAATTAAAAAGACGTATTGACCCTGTTGTATGCCAGGGCACTCCCTGAAGCTAACACTTTGTTTGAAGCACCTTTTGGTTCAGTTGTGCTAGGCAGATATACACCTCATCTGCCTAGCAAACACTCCTCATCAGATTCTCTTGTCCACAACCCCGACTTCATGTGAAACTGGGTTTTCTGTTAAACTTAGTTTTTGATTAAGCCATCACTGATTCATTGGTACTATGAGCTCCTTCTCAGAGTACTTTAACTAAAATGTGGGTAAATCAGGAAACTCCTTCAAGGTCAGTTTATTTGAGTTTAATCAGATTTACTAGAACTGATTTTGAATTCAAGAAGGCTGAATGCTGGAACCGAGTCAGAAAGTATTTGTTTCACTTACTCACTTATTGACGTTTTTTTTGTTGTTTAAATTTTTTACATTTGCACTCATAACAGATTTCAACCAATCACGTTTATTTGTATAGCACATTTCAATAGCAACGCAATTCAAAGTGCTTTACACCAAGAAAACATAACAACATCATAAACACATCATACAGTCAACAATTGTGTAAACCAGTAACAGACATGGGATTTTATCCAGTGCCATTATTGAAATGATCAGTAAACATTAAATTCGTTGATCAATGTTACATTTATTATGGTTCAATAGCAACTCTAAACAGGCGAGTTTTAAGCCTTGATTTAAAGGAGCTCAGTGTTTCAGCTGTTTTGCAGTTTTGAGGTGCATAGAAGCTGAATGCTGCTTCTCCATGTTTGATTCTGGTTTTGGTGATGCACAACAGAACCAGAACCAGAGGACCTGAGAGGTACAACAACCCTCTGTTGCCAAAAAAACCAAAAAAAACTTTCAATTCAACAAGGGTGTGTGCACCGACAATACCTCAGGTTCTGTGCTGCATTAAAAATGATGAATAAAACTCACTGAAAAGAAGTTTCTTAGCTTGTAAGCAGACATGTCACAACAAGGCTGAGAGGAGTGGTGAAACAATTTGCATAAATCTTTGTCATTTACTTCTCTGTTTCGTTTTGGGGTTTTTTACTGCCAGCTTACCTTTTATCTGTTGATGTCATTCAGGTGTGTCAAACACTCAGAGGGAACGTGACTGGTGCTCGGCAAGCTCAACAAGGTGCAGCACGCCTGGGAGTAGGGTGGGTGTAAAATTGTAGATATTTGCCTAGGAATAACATGGCTCTTGGACGTGAGAAGCTCTGAGTAAGCCCAGGGAATGCGTGCTATCTGCAGCGATCCACCTCTGCAGCAGCTTCTCCTCAGGTTTTGCTTACGCACAGCTTTGCACATCATCTCGGGGTTCTGTGTCATGACATGATGCCATCTTCAAAATATTACTCAGGAATGCAGCACAATACTTTCCAAGCATACCAGCCCCAGCAGTGTGTGTTCTTTCTCGGCTTTCCTACGCACATTAGGCAACGCCAGAATGAAGCGGAAAAACCACCGGTAGCTGCATGGCGAACATGTGAGAAGCACCTTGATTTATGGCGGGTTTGGGAAACATTATATCAATTGTCAACATTAAGGCGAGTGTCAATCTGCTAAAAAGGGTCAAAAGCAAAACAGGAAGTCTGATTTTAAGAGGCACTATTGTGTAAAATCAACTTTTTTGAGCTACACGTCATGTTATAATGACAGTCCCTCATCAAAAACATACCTGGAGCATTGCTTTGAATTTTTCAAGCATGTTTGAGAAATCCTTTAGTCTCCCGTGGCAACCATTCAGCTGTGCAAAACGTCTGGGGGAACCGAGCGCTGCCTTCGAGGACAAAGCTCCTCCTCAGCACTGCAGTTTCCAAGCTGCCGCCTCACAGAGCTCCACTCTCGCATGACTCCCCCGCTCAGCTCCTTCAGACTAGCCAGCTGCAATTAGCAAATGCCTGGTGGAAATGCACATCTGCAGAGCTCATTATACAAGCTGCTTATTAGTGCAACGCTGGTAGAAATGTTGAAGAAGGGTTAATAGAGGCGTAATGTCATCAGGATGTTGTGATGACTTCCTGAAGGCGGAGTTTCGGAAAGAGCAGCAGTTTTTAAAGAGACAGAGTGTAACAGCCGTAATTGTGAGTGTCTCTTTAAGAGACTGTACTATTGCTATTGACGTCATAAGTATGCTTCTCTCTCTCTTTCCTTTTCTGTGGAGAACATGGAAGGAACGTTATACGTTAGCTCCCTCACATAAGTAATGTTTCGGGTTGTTTGGACTCTGTTTATTTTTCATGTTTTATAAGATAACAGCCGTTCAACCGGGCTTTGCAAGGTTGTGAAGAGTGCGTTCATTAAAGGATAACACTGTGGAAATCCCAGTACCAGTGTGGTCGTGAGTTTTCTGCCGCCTCTCCTCCCTTAAACACAACCCAAGCATTACAAGAGGCATAATTTAAAATTTCAAGGTGTTAAATTATGAAGCTAAATATTGCATTTTTATAATAACTGACACTAACAAAGTTACTTGACTGTACTATAAAGTGGCACTATGTGCCTGCAAAATTACATATTACTGCCCCTTAAAACGTAAATAGTTTTTTTTCTCATGACAATCCAATTAGTAGCAATTTAAAAGTTTCGTACAAATTTTTTTTGGATGGTTCTGAGTTGATAAGCCCCTTTACCAAGTCATACCTCCATTTCATACCTAAGCATTCCAATTTTATTTCCTCCATCTTCTATTTCACACTCTTAAGCAATACTACTTCATGTCCATGTTACCTTAATTGTCTTTTCCGTTTTAAAAATATTATTCTACACCCTATTTTAATTGGTTGTGGGTTCCCATTCATGGTTTGGGCCATTTGACTCTGAAATAGGACCGATTATGGTCCCTGATTGAACCAGAATAACTGTGACCGACCTCAAACAGGTAGATATTTAACAGAGTCATAAAGCTACATTTTCTTGCACTGGCAGGATAGAACATTACTTAAAGGTGAGCACAACACGTCCCCTGTCTATCAAATGAACGGATAGTCAAAGTAAAACTAAATGTGAACAGGTTAAACGACCACCCTCTTTTTTGGAAGGGAAAAGCACATGATAAAACTCAAACCTTGCATATCTAACCAGATTCTGCTATTCCATTTAGCAGCTGGGTGTCAACATGGAGGAGACCATTTTCTTTTCCGTTAGACGTAAAACTAAACTGGACATTTGTCTCTGAATAAGTTTAAATCTTGTTCAACAAATGTAAGACAAACGGTGATATGTCTTTGCTGATTATAACAAATATTTTGTTTCTGTGTTTTAACATGATGTTAAAGAATGTAAAAAAAAAAAATGGCAAGGGTTAAGTATTTTGTTATTTTGAACCTTGCAGTAAAATGTAATAAATACAAACTCAAAAGTTTGTTTTTTATGGCTTCAGATCAATTCACCTTTGTTTGCTCTCATTTGGCTCTCCAACACTGCCATTTCATCTCATGCCAACACTTTCTCCACATGTACCAATCCATTGCCAAAATGTTAAAAACTCATTCTCAATTTATTAAAGCATATATTTTAAATTACTTCCACTAAGGAACCTGAAAGATTGACCCACGATTAAACCAAAAATAAATCTGTGCAACTAGATGCTGGTAGGTGACACAAGTGTATCTCAATAAATTAGAATATAATTGAAAAGGTCATATTAGTCTCCTGGGTAAGGTCTATTCTGGGGTTCTGGACAGGAGGGTCCACCGGATAGTCAAGTCTCCGATTCAAAAGGAACAGTGTGCTTTTCCACCTAGCCGTGTAGCACATTACCAGCTCTACACCTTCAGCAGGGTCTTGGACAGTTTTGGAGAGGGGGACAGGTGCTCAAGTATAAAAAAGGGGCTTCTTAAGCTGGCTGCTTTAGCAGGGTGAGATTTATTACAGGCCACACACTACACTCTTATCTATCTATCTATCTATCTATCTATCTATCTATCTATCTATCTATCTATCTATCTATCTATCTATCTATCTGTCTGTCTGTCTATCTGTCTGTCTGTCTGTCTGTCTGTCTGTCTGTCTGTCTGTCTGTCCGTCCGTCCGTCCGTCCGTCCGTCCGTNTCTGTCTGTCTGTCTGTCTGTCTGTCTGTCTGTCTGTCTGTCTGTCTGTCTGTCTGTCTGTCTGTCTGTCTGTCTATCTATCTGTCTATCCGTCCGTCCGTCCGTCCGTCTAATCTAGCTATCTTGTCCTCGAAGGCGGCGCTCAGTTCCCCCAGACGCTATCTATCTAGATATATATATGTGTGTGTGTGTGTGTGTATGTGTGCATTTCAAAAGGGCACTTTTTGTCTAGAGGAAAAAGAACAGGTGCTCTAGCACCACCTAGTGTTCTCTTTGTACATGTCCACAGTATTATATTATCGTCCACCGATAATATAATATATTATATTATTGGTTTATTACTGTTAATTCATGGAAGTTCATAGGAGTTCATCCAACCAGTTGACACGAGTTTGATATGCCCTGTGGTGAGTACTTAAGGAGTATGGGTTACCAGTTCCCTTGATACGGGTCTTATGTCCCTGTACGATCGATGTCAAAGCTTGGTTTGGTTTTCTTTTTGGTGGCCTCAGCATAGGGTCTCTGCTTTTTGCAGATGATGTGGTTCTGTTAGCTACGTCAGACCATAATCTACAGCTTTCACTGGAGTATGAAGCAGCACCTTAAATCCGAAACAAACAGCTGTTCTTTCCCTTGTCTATGCTCGCGAGATTTGGGTAGTGACCGAAAGAACAAGATCATGGATACAAAGAGCCAAAATTAGTTTTCTTCTCTTCGTGTATGGGCTCTTCCTTAGGTGAGAAGTTCGGTCAACTAGCAGGGACTCAGACTAGAGCCTCTGCTCCTCCTCATCGAGAGGAGTCAGTTGAGGTGGCTCGGCCATTTGGAAGGGTTCCAGGCATATTACTTTGGCAGGAGATCCAGAGGAAGACCCAGGAGCTGGAGGGATCATGTTTCTCATATTGGTTTGGTGACACCTTGGGATTCCCTCGGAGGAGCTGCCCTAAGTGGCTGGTGAGAGGAAAGCCTGGCATACTTCATCCTAACAGTCAACAGTCGGTCACCTCAATGCAAGACGTTCATATTTGCACACACACAGCGCAGACCACCTGGGGACACCCCGTCTGCTCCAGTATACATCACGCCCTAATCCTATAGGCATAACAAAACGGTCAAGGACAGAGCCCTCCTCCATGGACAATGACTTCACAGATTCCATCCAGGAGTTTTTAGTCATTGACAATCTTTGTAAGAATTTTGTGAAGAATCGTACAAATGTATGTAATTCTTCATCTCTTCTAGTAAGCAAACAATTATTCCTGTTGGCTGCAGATACAAAAACAGGATAGAGGCAGCAGACAACACTGAAGATTGAGCACATTTTCAGATAAAACACACCCACAGACGCCTGTCTTATCAGACAACACATAGCACAGAGTTCTGTGAAAAATGACCTGGGTCTGGAGTCGAGAGGTGGAGGAGAACTCCTTCAGAACAAGATGAAGCAATCTTCGTCACACGACTACATCAATAAGAGATGACTTCTGCGCTTCAGATGAAATATAGGAGAGTCTTTAGGCTGTGCCCTCTATAAATGGATGAAAAGGTCCAATATTTTAAAATCTATAATATTATATTATCGGTTTCTTACTTAATTTTTTCTTAATTTTTTTGATTTTGGGTTGCAGCTCCCAAAATGCTTCTACTCTTACATGAAAACCAATCATTGACACCTTCAAGTAAATCATCAAAAACTGTAATTTCCCAGCTAGAGACTATTTCACTAACACTACCTGGTCTAAGGAGAAAAAGACTTTCACAGTGGGTCACGACTTGGGGTGTCATGTCATATACTGGTGTTGTTCCACTGGGTTTTAAGCAACTCCAGAGTCAGGAGAACTAGGAAAAGATTTAGAGATGCTGATTTTGATTTTCCATCTGGACTTTGTACCGCCCCATCCTACCAGATATGCATGTACCTTCTTCCGTAACTATTATACCCTTACTACTATTATCAAAACAAAAAACAAAATCTCTTTATTTTTTAAAATTTGCTTTACTAGTCTAACCAAAGAAACAGAGGTTGAGGAGGTGCCGTCCCTGACAAGATGCCGTCCTGGGCAGTTGCCTATGTCCCCCTATCTCAGAAACCACCACCGATCATTAGCTGTAAACCATATTCATCAAAAGTAACATAAATCAACACTTGAAATATGTCACTCTGTGATAAATCTACATAAAGTTTGAGTTGAAGGGAACTGAATTACTAAAGTCACTCTAGTTTAACTAAACTATATGTTTGTTTTTACTGAAATGCACATGTTCTTCTTTGAGTGCCATACATACTTCCTCAGAGAACACTATGGGTAGTGCACAGAATCCGTTGTCAAGCCAGGAACAAAATGTTCTAGTGCGTGGTTGGGTACAGGATGTCCCCTATGTAAGTCGTGCACCTAAAGACCAACCCTGTAGAACCGTGACACTAGGGATGAATTTTTTCTGTTCCTGTGTGTGTGTGTGTGTGTGTGTGTGTGTGTGTGTGTGTGTGTGTGTGTGTGTGTGTGTGTGTGTGTGTGTGTGTCAGTCTCTGAAGCTCTGATCTGGGTTCTTTTTGTGGAAAGCTAACACAGCATGGCTCCCATTGTTGTGATTATTATGTTAAACCAGGGTGTACTGTGGCTCCAAAGAGTGAGCTTGCCAATGAAGAACACAGTAAATTGAGATGATGCTGGAAACACCCAACTGCGGAGCTAACGGAGACAAAAGAAAACTGACAACTTGTTGAAGTGATCATAAACCCTTGCTCGACAATGTGGAAAAAAAACAACAAAAAAACCCTTCTGAACTCAGTGTTGTTGTTTTTTTATTATATGTCAAACAAATTACAGCCAGGATTCTGTCAGAAGTGTTCCTGTGCCTTGTGTGCTGACATCAAAGCCCCATGTGACATTATTCTTACCACCTTAAGCTCTCAGTCTCTGTGGCATCAGGTTTAATTTTAGGGCTCTGCGCATACTGTGCAGGAAACTTGTTTACTGTGCACAGTCTGTTTGTATCCTACGTGCCCATCAACATGCTGCAAACAACCACAAAGAGCAAACAAAACCAGACTCCACAGCGAACATGCTGTGCTCCCATGCAGATCATCTGGAAAGGCTTTCCTGCAGTGCTACTTCACCAGAGGACTTTTACTGCTTTAACAACCTCACCTGACCCTCCCCAGCACTTTATACCCCCTGTTCTTCACTGCAGCTTTGATGTTGAGCAGCATCCATTATCATCGCCACATCCAGCCTCTCCAGCCTCTCCAGCCCGCAAATCCAAACAGTCACAAACTGATATCTATTTATTTTTTGTGTGGATGGGGATTTTACGTTATATTTCTGTATTGAGTAGCAAATAACGTTGATATGGATGGAAAGGGATGCAAAATTTGTATTTATTTTATTTTATTTATTTATTTTTTACAAATAAAACTCTGAAAAGTCAGCCACACATTAAAACAGTTGCCACAACTTTGATACATCCAAATAAAATTCAACGCCACAAATTGCCTCCAGACCCCCACCTGCTTAGTAAAGGGACTCCACCTGTGTGTAATTTCATGTATTTTTCTTCAACAAGGAGATGGACGTTCTTCGTGAAGATTATAAAAGACGACTAAATGTAAAGAAAAAAAACAAAAAAAAAACAATAAAACAAACGGGCATCTGGTTATAGGATGCCTCGTGGACGCCTCCCTGGTGAGGTGTTCCTGGCACGTCCCACCCAGAGGAAGACCCACGCTGGAGGGACTGTGTTTCTCAGGCCTGGGAACGCCTTGGGATTCCTCCAGAGGAGCTGGTAGGGCTGGGAAGAGGGAAATCTGGGCTTTTATGCTGAAACTGCTGCTCACTTAATGGATGGGTGCTAGAAAATGTAGTTGATCATGTGATTTTCAAAGTTGGAGTCTATTCCGCCCAGAGGATTTTATGGCTCTATTTAACCATGTGTTTAAAAGCGTACGCTTTATATAAAGTGTTTTGTGGCACTGGTGGACTTTATTCACTAATAGCTGGAGAGGACATGCAGCTTATGTGGCTGGGAGTTGAACCAGGGACCACCGCATTGCAGACGGTAGCCTCTGCATTTGGTGTGCACGTTTCACCACTGATCCATATGGAGTCACGTTTATTTATTTATTTATTTACTTATTACTACTTTATTTAACCAGAAAACACCCAGGGAGAATTGGGATTTAAAATCTAATTTACAAGGATGTGCTCACAGCAACATGTGTTGCATTAGAGCTGCAGTAGGTAACTTTTTTAGTATATATATATATATATATATATATATATATATATATATATATATATATAATTTTTGATTTTTTTACATATTTCTTAAAACTGCCACTATGTTGTGACAGTAATATGAGAAGCTCCTATAACTTCTCCCTGTGGTCCCACTGCTATCTGCAGAAATCCACCAACCTGCAGAAATCTCAGTCAAAAGCTGAGATTCAATGAGAGCCAGGAGGAGGGTCTTTGCGCTGTCAACCACCCTTGTATACGTGCTGCTCACACCCTCCCTTTTGCTGCAGCTCCTTCTCCTTAAGAGGAGCCTGCTGTGCTGCAGTGAACATGCCATTAGCCTGTACGTACTGTGTAGTGGCACGGTGTGAGCAGCGTGCACAAGAGGATGATTGACATCACTAAGACCTTCCTCCTGGCTCTGATTGGTTGTTTCTGACTGTGAACTCAATTTTTTTCACAAGTTATCCCTCTCATACTATCATAGCATAGTAGCGGGATAATTCCTTGCCAGTCCAGTGCTTGGCAACACAGAGACACACACTTACACCTAAAGACAATTTAGAGACGCCGGTTAACTGAACAGTCATGATTTTGGACTGTGAGAGGAACCCAGAGTACCCAGAGAGAACCCACACGTGCACAGGGAGAATATTCAAACTCTATGCAGAAAGACCCCAGTCCTGCAGCCCACACATGCATCCAGATAAAACAAAAGTAAACTGAAATCGCCGACTCCTTCAGTCATCAGCCCTAAGCGACTGACTCTTCATACTGAGCACAGGAACACAAAACAGTGTGTTGATATGCAGAATGATTGGGGGGGTGGAGGGTGAAAAAAAAAACAACACAAAACTGACCTCAAGTCATCACATGGAACCGCCACTGTCTACTGGTGTCTAGTCTGCTGCTTTTCTCAGCATAAACAGAACCGAGAACACACGCAGAAAACAGATTTTGTCATCCACCGGAGCTGGTCTTCATCACAAGGCAACAGAAGTAAAACAAACCCTGTGGATGGGATTGAAGCCAGTGGTCAAAGTGAAGCTGCCCAGCAGGGGATGTAGGGGGCTTTCCTCAGGCAGAAGGGAAAAAAAAAAAAAAACAACTTTAGGTGAACCCCCACCTCTCTACCTAACCACACAAACCCACAGTAAAAGAAGCTGCGGTGAGAACTGGCTTTCCAGATTCAAAGCTGTGGACAAGGAGGGGATTTTATATGAAAATGGTTTTATTTTTTCACTGTGATATCAGGTCAGATGCAGTGTAAATAAGTTGCTTTGTAAATAAATCCTTATCAGTCAGCGTTCTCTGCCGCCTCCACATTACATCAAGTATAGTGAAGAGAAGCAGCAGATGCAGGCCAGATGCTAGAGACTTCAGTCATTTATGCACCTAACCGGTTTTCCTGTTAATTCTGTCATCATTGGAAAGCATTTTGTTTTTTAGGTTCAATTGAAAAAATTCTTCATGACATTAACTGTATAGTTTTAGAATATGGGAAACTACAAATCAAGTGTTTCTCTTTGTTTTTATGTCTTCAACTTCAACTATTACCCTAAGAGGCCCTTTGGTTCCAGAGACTAACCAAGCACAATTTAGGACTGAGTTTTGACCTTTGACACATTAGAATGAAAGATTTCTTAAAGATATCTTAAAAGTAGCAGGTGGGCTTCTTTCTCAGCCTCCAGAAGAAGACAAAAACATTCTAGTTTCTAGGCTATAAACATAAAGGGACATTTTATATTGCGTTTATTTTGTAAAGATGAGAGAACAGGTGCTGTTTTAATAGAGATTCCTCAATCTGCATCTCCTCTATCTCAAGATTGTCTGTTTCTTAAGGACTCTTACATGTCCAATAACGTTCTTGACCACTAGAGGGAGCAACCAACATTGATATTCTGGAAATTCAAGCAGGTTCGGGGACAAATTGGCATGCAAAAGGGTTATTTGCATTACTCAGTAATGTAGGGTGCTGAAGAAAAAAGTGCTGTAGACATGTCCAGGCATTTTGCGCATAAAAATAATGGAAGCAACAGAAAAAAAATAAAAAAAATATCTTTCGCTGCTGCCATCTCCTGGTAGGACCAATATGATATGATACGCTTCATGGTTTTTTAAAAATAAATAAATAAATAAATAAATAAATAAATAAATAAATAAATAAATAAATAAATAAATAAATAAATAAATAAATATTGTTAAGCACTGTTAAAAAAATAATGAAACGTTTAATTGTTTACGACTTTGAAATGAAAACACCTAATTGGATGTCTAAAAAAATATACATGTATATTTTGGTTAATGACAGAATAATTACTTTTGGACATGAGGTTAGAATATTAGCTCAATTTCATTTTTGCGAAGTGAATAAATTTTGATCCGCGCGGAGCACAGTAGTAGCGCAGCGCCGCCGCTCTGTGTTGTTTTGGTTAGCTTCGGCTAGCTTCATGCTTTTCGCTGTAGCCGGTTGTTGCGGTGATGGCTCTCCCATGAGGTGGGAGAGCGGGACTGCTTTTCTCTGATTAAACATTGACTCAAGTGTCGCTGACATGGCCGGGGTTTTCGACATAGACTTAGATCAACCGGATGAGAATGTCTCTGACGACGAACTTGAGGATGGGGTGAGTTTATTGCTGAGCCCGCCCGTTTGCTAACTAACTAACTAGCACTTGGCAGCTTTGCGGCCTGTATTGCTAATCTCAATTCCGCGGCTTCCATTATCGGACATTTTATTACCCGCCCTTTGCCTCTTAAGTTGTGGGTATGTTTAGACTTTTATAACATAATGCTGTGACAGAATTACAGGCGTATTCGAGCCGCTTCCTGTGTCTGAAAGGTTAAGCTTTTCACCGATATTGAATGTAGGCACTAGATTTGAGCCGAACCCTGCGGCTAGTTTAGCTCAGTAAAATACACAGTAAAGTTGTACATGAATTCTCAGTAAATAATTAATAAGGAGCTTATGTTAGATCAAATAAGGTGAAATTCAAATTCGTGATATTACAAAACAACATAAGTGTTACTCATAAAACACGAATACGTGTCCGACAATAGAGGTACCTGCGGTTTGATGCTTTATCCTAGCGTCTGACACCGCTACGTGTATTACCATGTAAATGGGCGTTAGATAAAGTTCAAACGCTTTGACCTATTTTCCTCCAATTATAGTTTACTTTGTAAATGATTTTACGAAACTAATTATCACTATACTGAGTAACAGTATGTCATTATACTAACAAGTCTGTCCAAAATCTCTGCAGTGTTAGCTAGTTTCCCTTCCTCTTTTTACTTCAGCGTCATGTTAGAAACTCCCCTTTTTTGTTTTTGTTTTAATTATGTATGGATTTTATTTTTTATGAATACGAACCGCGTTTTTTTTTTTTTTTACTTGCTTGGAAATGTCTCTGTATTCATATCGTTAAACATTAGCTTCAAGTTAGCATGCATGTTGGCTTTAATGTTTGTTTACATTGTTGTGTTCTGCTGTCGCTTTTAGACCCAGCATGGTGAATACATGGACCAATGCAGCAGCTTTGAATTGTAAGTAGTGATTCACTGCATCCTGACTGATTTGATCAGCTACACTTTTAACACTGACCTATCCATACAGTGGAGTTAAGCTCAATTTATTAATATGATTTTTCATATTGATCATTGTCAGCTCAAATGACTTTATTTTATAAATTCATCTGATGGCTGAATGCACTAAATGTCTCTGAAAAAGACTGGAACATTTCCAGCAGTAACATTAACAACTAAACCACCATCAGAGGGTTCTTTCGCATTGCTATTCAGAAGAATTTCTTGGATCATATTATTGAATAATTAACTAGCAGGAAAACTTCAGCTTTGTGGTTTTCCATAATAATCTGTGCACAATCCTGATAGAAAGCATCGTCTAGAATCAAATTCAATTGGTTTCAATTCAGATTATTTGTATTGCACCGGATCACTCCAGATGTCCTCTGGAGGCGCTTTACAAACATCTGCAATTTTTTATGCAGTCATAGAAGCCCTTTGAAGAAAACACTGTCAACTGAAAGATCCCAGCGAATGGGCTGTTGCATTGTGGGATGCGATAGAGTAAAAAGGGGGGGGGGGAAAAAAGGGAAAAAATGGTGCCACGTTTTTTTATTATTATTATTTTGTGAAGCATCAAGCCATACAAAACTTTCAAGATGGCTCTCTAAATCATGCGCTGTTCTTCTCAGAGAATTTTACCCTGAAATATTACCCAGAAACACACTGATATATTAAATTCTCCATATTTCCTCCTAGCTCAGAACGCTGAAACCCAGCGTCTCAGTGAGACTGACCTGCATAAATAAAAGTTAAATGATTACTGATTACATATCAGTACTATGGAGGCAAGTTATGGATTAAAGAGTTAATCTAAAGTTGATTAATCTAATTGACTGACTCAGCGATTAATTGATATGCGACTATTTTCTTAAAAACCTGAGCTTTCTCTTGAATCTGGAAGGTCAATCGTCTTTTTTTTTACATGAAGGGAAAAAAGGTTCATTATACTAAGTTTTAAAAAAAGTAAATCATATTTTACCCATTTTTTTTATGTCATTTGTGTCATATACCGACTGAATAATCAGATAATTGTGGTTTTCTCACAAGATTAAACTTACACGTATTAATAAAATATAACACAAGTTTGCTGAAGCTAAAAATAGAAGATGAAATATGTGAAATACTAAATACCCCAGACTTTATCGCCTTTGAGGCACATTAATAATTTTTGTTTGAGAAGTTGATGCTGTTCCGTGATGCAGCACGACTGAAGGAGCGTCATTAAAAAGAGAAACTTAAGGAACTTGTCTAGTTTTGAAATAAATATAAATAAATCTAAAAATATTTCAAAACAGAACCAGATAAAGTGCGTTTTTCATGCCACCCAGAACTCTGTTTGGCCCGTTTCTCTTTACCGTTCTGGTATGGCCACCATCTTTAATTCTGGCTCCGCTCAAGGATGACCAGCGGCGCCCTCTGCTGGATGGCGGCCAAACTACAATACTAAAAGAACGTCTAATCGGGCGTTATTAGTTTGATTGGAACTAATTTTAATCTCGTAAACCATTAATTGACAGTTAATTGTAAGTCGATTAATTGTTTGCATCCCTAGTGCTGATATATGCTTTCTAGAAACGCATGTTGAAGCTGTTCCGTTTTCCACTGGGCTTCATCTCATCAAGCAGCAGGAATGCTAAAGCAAATTATCCTTCAGAGAAGAAAACGTTGCTGGCTTTTATGAGTTAAAAGCAGTAAAGCTGTTCCTTTCACAACTATTAAAACATCCTAATTAAACACCAACTGTTTAATAAGGTCAAGCATTTTAAAAAATGTTAATTTTTTTTTTTTTTTTTTTGCACATTTTGGTGTTTTCTGGTACTTTTTACGGACATGTCTGAATAAAGCAGCGAGGAATATTAACCACTCTTACTTTAACAGACTGATCAACAGTTTAATGCTTTAATATTGTTTCCATGTCTTTCAGTAGGCCAGCAACGGTTCTGGTTAAGCATATAAAAGAAAACACACACACGTGTCATTTTGTCGTTTTTCACTCCAAAATAAAAAACTCGTGTGCGAGTAAAAATTTTAGCTGTACGCACTCACCTAATTTAGTCAGCTTTTGTTTTTGTATCTCTCCTTTTTTCTTTTTTTTTTGCAAATTAGAAAGGTTTTGCTCATGTTTAATTCTTTGGAAGTACTGCCTGGTAACTTGTTTTCAATTTTTGTTTTTCAGCAACATGGACGGGTGTGAAAAGTTTGAGATCTCAGAGAACAGCGTAAACAAGGGAACGGAGCAGATCGGACCGGAATGCTTTGAGCTGCTGAAGGTTTTGGGAAAAGGTGGCTATGGAAAGGTGAGGCTTCATATTTTCTGTTCTCGACCCTCGATCTTTTCCTTTTGATGGGTTACTTTTCATTTTACACTTTTGAGTCGATCACAGCGAGGTTCGGTTGTTTTCCTCTCATTTTCAAGCTTTTGCTGAAATGGAGAACACAACAGTAGTCCAGAGTGATCCCAGCCGGTGAGGGATTTTTACACTAAAGGGGTTTGTTACAGGAAATGTCAGCACAGTTTTACATTGCCACTGTTGTTTATCAACTCTGCAGTTCCACTACGTCAATATTTATGTTTGTGGTTAAAAGAAAAAACAAAATGTTTGGACCCTGAACCATTGGATCTCATATGAATAGCTTCTGAATTTTTACACATTTTGTCATGTTACAACCACAAACTTTTTTTTTTTTTTTTTTTTTTTTTTTTTGCAAATTCTGAATTGAAATGTGTTTTTAGGTCCATTTACTCGCATCTCACCATAAAAAACACCATCCTTACTACAAAAACATGGTAGTGGCAGCATCATGCTGTGGGGTACTTTTGAATGGTTTGAGCTAGAGACAGGACAACCAGAAGAAAAGTGATAGATGCTGCATAAGACCTTTGATTGCAGCGGAGAATATCCCCTCACCATGTTAATAACCGTAAAAAATACAAGTACAGCTACAGTTAATTGGTTTAAATAGAATAAACCAGTCAAAGTGCAGAACTGAGGAATTTTTTTCTATTTGTTTAGAATAATCTGCAAACATTTCAACTTGTTTTTTTGTTTTGTTCTTTTTGTATAATATAATTTCAGCAACAAGGCAGTTCAAAGTGCTTTACTCCATTAAAAACATACATTAACCGATTGTGAAACAAGCAGTAAATACATTTTGTCAAATGTCATCTGCAAATCCAGTTATTATGAATCAAAGACAGTTCTAAACTGGTGGGGTTATTTTTAGACTTGATTTAAAGAACGTCAATGTTTCAGCAGTCTTGCAGTTTTCTGGAAGTCCAGATATGTGGAGCACAGAAACCGAGTGCTGCCACACATTTCAGATACTTTTGGTGAAATAAATAAATAAAATTACATTGCACATTGATGTGCTCTTTTTTTGTTGTTGCTGTTGTTGAACATCACAGAATATCTTGCGGTTGTAACATAACGTGAGAAAGTCGAAGCAATAGGAATATATATATGGAAGTTACTGGAAGGCTCCTCTGCTGCTGTAAATGCTTTTGGCGTAGCGACGGCGCCCTGTTGCTACGCCAGTCCTGGAAGCGGTGAGCCGTGTCCTCATTGGTTTATTTTTGTAAAAGCAGGGATGGGTCTTAATCATCACAGGAAGTGGAAAAAACGTGAAAGTCAGAGCAGTTACTTGTTGCTGACTGCGATGAATCGTTCTGCTTAACAGCAGACTCCGACGTCATCTCAAGTGGAAATCCCCCCAGTTTGTCTGGAATATGTCTAATTACGCTCTAACATGGGATTATTATCTAATCGTCATGTCTACTTCTGGTAAATAAACTTGAACTTATTGCTGTGGCTGGAAACGTTGCTGCTGCTGCTGCTGTTGTTGTTGTTGTAGTCGTCGTCCACCGCCCCCTGCTCAGGTCGGCCCTCACAGCAAGCGCAGATACCAGCCAGATGCATTAAATAAACTACCTGTGTTCTCATTGCGATGACTGCATAGTTTATTACTGGGACGTGGCTCATTATTAACCGCAGCCTGCATCAGCCATAGCTATTACATCTGCAAGAAACATTGTTTACAGCTGGCAGGTCCTAGAAATACCTGGTATGTAATTGCTGGTTGTGTTTTTAAATAATTGTGGTGAATCTGGTGGAGATGCCTCAAGGGCGAAACACCGCCGCACGACACGCGCCGCAGCAGTAACCTCTGCAACACTCCATTATGTTACTCCAAGGAGCAGAACGTACATTAATCCATTAGTTTTTATTCCGGCTCGCTCCACGCGGGACGCTGCAGTTCCAGTTTTCTCCAAAGACCGAAGTTGAAACTTTCAATATGACTGAAATCATGTAGCTCTTTTTAATATCAATGCTTTCCTGTTCTATGGTGTGGTTTTAATTTGACAAGTAATTTGGTTTGCATTTGATGAGCATGTTGTCATTGCAACTCTGCCACCTGCTGACGTAAATCAGCTCCTGCAGGACTTTGAAATGTTAGTTAAGCCTGCTGCCAAAAATAATCATGATAGATTAAAGTGAGCATTGTTATGATGTATATTCCTTTTCAAGGGAAATTTTGTTTGTAGAGACATAATCCATTTTATTTACGGTTTCAGTTGTGTGTGGTTTTCGATACTGTTTATTGTTTTTGGTTGTTGTTTTGGATATTTAAGATATCTTCCAGTTTCAGAGTTAAATGTTCTTTACAAAATGAAAGTTTATTGCACTTAAAAGTTCAAATTTGCATTATCATGCCATTATCAATGTCTTAGTTGAAAATGGTCTCAAAATAACAACATGATTGTTTATTGATAAATGGCTTTCGACATGATGTGTGTTCTATTTTCTATTTTCTACGTCCTTTTAGTAAGTTGTTTTATGTTTTTTACCTTTTTATTTTATTATCATCATTATTATTATTATTATTATTATTGTCTCAGTTTTATCTGTCTCTAGTGTAAACATGTTGTTTTCTGCGCTTTTTAGTTGAAGCTAAAGAGATTTTACATTTAGATAGTGTCCTATATAACAGTATATTAGGATAGAAAACCATTTTAAAACTTTCACACACTGATGAGCTCATAGTGCTGCATTGCTGGTGTGTTCTCAGCTTTAGACTGACTGATTATTATTGCTGTTGATTTCTTTTTTCCCAGGTCTTCCAGGTTCGCAAAGTGACAGGCGCTGCCTCTGGGAAAATCTTCGCCATGAAAGTTTTGAAGAAGGTCAGTGGATCTACTTTCTCTAATTTCCTCTCGTACGTCAGAGGCAACTTCTAATCTGCATGTACAAAGCAAATATACTCAGCGGGGAGCAATCAGTGGGTGATTATTCTATGCTTAGTCGAACTCTTGAACAGCGCAGCTCTTGTTTCTCTTCCTTCCCAGGCCATGATTGTGCGTAATGCAAAAGATACAGCACACACCAAAGCAGAGAGGAACATTTTGGAGGAGGTGAAGCATCCCTTCATCGTGGACCTCATCTATGCCTTCCAGACTGGAGGAAAACTCTACCTGATCCTGGAGTATCTGAGCGGTAAGCACGGCGGATTATAGCTCATGTTCTGCCATGGTTTCTATAAACACAGGACATTTGATAACGTGCATATCAAACATTGGATAAGTTTATTTATGTAATAGATCTTGAAGCAGATTGTGGTGACTGCAGGTGGAGAGCTCTTCATGCAGCTAGAAAGAGAGGGGATCTTCATGGAAGACACGGCGTGGTGAGAAAAATCTGCAGCTACAGACACTGAAAACACATTAATTAGAGGGGAGAAAATATTCAAAAGTATCCACAGGTCTGTTAAAAATTCAGATTTTTGTGATTTTAAAAAGTCAGACCAAGAGAAATCATTTGAAAGGCATTTTCATGTTTGATGTGGAAAATCAGCTAAGGGATTTTGGCACTCCACTGATTTATGCTGTCTCTGTTTTTGTAACTAGTTGCTGAAATTACGGGTTTCCGCCATTGCTAAAGTGTCTTTTGCCGTTGACAGTTTCTATCTGGCGGAGATCTCCATGGCGTTGGGTCATCTGCACCAGAAAGGGATCATCTATAGAGACCTGAAGCCTGAGAACATTATGCTCAACAACAATGGTACAGACAGCTCCCTAGACTGAGGAGTGCAGTCATGGTCACACACTTTTAAAACATTTCTACGTTGTACTAAAGACTTTTTACGAGGTTTGAAATTAGAAGCACGGAAATATTTATCAAAGTGCCTCTAAATGTAAACTTTTGGAGTAGAAGCCGACATGTTGGTTACCAACTTCTGGTCACTGACTGTGACTTAACAATGCCGTGTTATTTGCCGTCGGCGATACGGACTTCAGGTTTTATTACGATACTGAGTTTTGCCCGAATAAATCTGCTAAGACCACTGGTCATGTTTTTATATGAAAAATGTTAAACAGGAAATGTGAAAATATTCCTGGGTAATTATGTTACTGGAAGACATTGACAATACATAAACACACAACTATTGTCTTAAAAAAATAAAAAAAACCCAATATGATTAAATTTGGCAGATATTTTTCACTTGTGGAAAAAAATGATAAATGAGAAACGCTCAGCCAGTGGAGGTAGTGAGGTTTTTTTTTTAAATCAATATTTGAGAATTATTGACCTAAAGTAAGTTCTTATATCTTGCTGAAAAGTTAGTTTTGTCTTATTTCAAGGGTACTTAGATATTTGCACTCAAAACCAGGCAAAAATCCATGCTAAGATTGAATGTTTTTGCAGTGTTCATCAACAGAATTGTTTTCTTGTCAAAAGTAGCGCTCATCTCCACCTGCTGCCAGCTTTAAGTAAGCTCTGCGCTGGTGGCAACAACATTCCCTCTCATTTAGAGAAGATCCCGAAGTCCTCTTCACGGCAAAATGGAAGCCTGGTGTCCTAAATTTTCAGAGTTTACATTTGGTGCGTGCCTTTCTTCAGAGGAAAACCATTCCTAACACAAGAAAACAATGATTCCAAAACACATCTGGTCCAGTTTGCTATCAGATTGAAAACATTGTGCGTTATCCCCAGAAAAGCTCCCGGCACAAGTTAGCAAAACACGGCATCTGCCAAAACCTTTTGACCATGACCGGTCGCATTCTTACATCTGACGTTGATATTTGTATCACGTGAGGAACCTGATTCGAATCAGTTGTGAGTGCACTAAACTCAGAGGCCTCCGTACTGTAATGATTTGTTGATCATGTGGCATCTAGGTGGCTTCTGAAGCAAGTCGTCTTCTGCTTTGCAGGACATGTGAAGCTGACAGACTTCGGTCTGTGCAAAGAGTCCATCCACGACGGAACGTACACCCACACTTTCTGTGGAACCATCGAGTACATGTACGGTAGTCTGTTGTCCTGCAGTCCCTGTGGATTCATTTGAGCTGCAGATGTTGAGGCATGTGAACGATGTCCTTCCTTCCGTCTTTCCTTCCTCAGGGCTCCGGAGATCCTCATGAGGAGCGGGCACAACCGCGCTGTGGACTGGTGGAGTCTCGGAGCGCTCATGTACGACATGCTGACTGGAGCGGTAAGTCTGTAGTGATCTCCTTTATTTATTTTTTTTGTTTGTTTTTTATAGCTCAACTCTTGAGGTAACAAATCCAAGAAGAAAAGATTCGTTTCTGACCAAGCTTTCTCTGTCAGCCTCCGTTTACAGGTGAAAACAGGAAGAAGACGATTGACAAAATCCTGAAATGCAAACTCAGCCTTCCACCTTACCTCACACAAGAAGCCAGGGACCTCCTGAAAAAGGTGAGCTGTTCAAAGCCTCACTAGAACTGATGATTATCTTAGCAATCGATTAAGCTATTGGTTATTCTGTCGATTAATCGGGTAAAAAAAAAATCCACAAATTTTTCATTTAACCAGTGGAGACTTTTTTTATACAATGTTAGAAATACATGAAAAGATGCAAATAAATAATTCAATTAGTTTCTACATAAGAAAATAAACAATTCATTGTCTAAAATGCAATAACACAATATTCTTTTAGTAAATCAGATCTGAGTGAAGGCAAAACAAAGGTGTTTATATTTTAAAAGCAAAGTATGTTTATTTTTGTACAGTTTTGGCTTTCTGTTTTGAATTGTCTTTTTTGACCGTATACTCGAGTTAACGATTAATTGATTACTAAATTACTTGACAATTATGTCAACAGCACATTAATCACAATTAATCAGTTTAATCGTGATTAATCTGGTTGGGATGAAAAGATTAATCATGATTAATCATGATTAATCTTTTCATCCCAACCAGAATCCTTCAACCTGGTGGGGATGTAACTCCACCACAGGTCTGAAAGAGACTGCATTTGATTATCCACACCTGGCAAATTTATCAATGATGTGTGTGTGTGTGTGTGGGGGGGGGGGGTTTAATTCCGGGAAAACTGTGGAAATGAAAAACATAAAAATGTCTAACGAAGCTGGAAAATCCCCTCTCCAACCTGTTTTCTTCCCAGCTGCTGAAACGAAGTGCCTCATCACGACTCGGCGGTGGATCCGGCGACTCCGCTGAGGTCCAGGTAAACACATCCATCTGCATCCTGGAGGTCGAAATGCTTCGCCTGTGGTGTGTCTGAACTGAGAAATGATGTTTCCTTCCAGGCTCACCAGTTCTTCCGGTTTATAAACTGGGACGATCTCCTCGCTCGCAAAGTAGAACCTCCCTTCAAACCATTTCTGGTGAGACTTTTTTTAAATTTCCATTTTACTGATAACAGTTTTGCTAGTAGAAGCTTTACAGACATTTCTACAAATAATATCCCAGTTTTGTGACACTGCAAGATCAGCCCAGCTCTCATAGGCTTTCATTTCTCTCCAACATCCACTCGCTGTTTCGTAGAGATCAATGGTGACCCCTTTTAACTGCGCGGTGATTAACAGTTTGGCTTCTCCTGGCAGCAATCAGCTGACGATGTCAGCCAGTTTGACTCCAAGTTCACCAGCCAGACTCCAGTGGACAGCCCCGACGACTCCACACTCAGCGAAAGCGCTAATCAAGTCTTCCTGGTGAGTTCAAAGTGCCAGACGGAGCGGCACACCGTCTCGGTTAGAGACGTGCGATAATTAAGTCTTATATATTAATCATATTTTTGGGTTTTGAAGATTTAATCTTTGGAAAATCAGGATTTTCTCTCTTTTTTTAAAAAATTTAGCTCAGAGTGACCTTAGCACGCAAAGGGCCGCCATTTTGTTTGACAAACGTATTTTGCAGTTTCTATTTACGTGGGCTTTGAATTCAGGTCAACTCTATGATGGAATATTAGGGCCACGCTCAGATTTATTTTATGAGAATAAAGTCATAATTTTACCAGAATACAGCCGTATTAATATGCAAATAAAGTCTTAATATTACCAGAATATAGTTGTAATGTTCAGAGAATGGAGTAGTAACTCAAAAAAATCACACATTCCAAAAAAAAATAATAATCGGAACTTTTTTCTCATTAAAATGACTTTTCCACCATTTTAAGATGTTCTTCTGGTAAAATTGCGTATTTATTCTGCTATTATTATGACTATATTCTCGTAATTAAACTAAATTTTTTGTGACCTGGCCCCAATACTCCGTGGCACAACTTGTGGTAGGGGTGCACCGATAAATCGGCCCCAAGTTTCCTTAAGTTTGGGAGAATGATGATCAGCCAATCTCTTGTTACATAGGAAGCTGATATTCTTTGCTGTGAGAGAGAAGAGAACTGACAGACCAGCACAACCTCTGACTTCTGGATGTACGCGGCTAACAATAGTCCTGGGTGTCTGCGCATCCTTAAAGTCTTATATCTATATAGCAAAAGTTAAGGCTTTGAAATGTCTTAAATTAATTTTAAAACGTTAGTTGACCTTGACCGCATTAATCAAAGGTCTTAAATTTTGTCTCGGCATGGCTTTTTAAAACTGAATATTCTGTTTTGTTTTGGGGGGTTTTCGCAGGACTTTTCTGCCAGGCAAAAAGTTTAAGTCACACTCAGCCATCTGCGCTGCGTTTGCTGACATACCCTTGCTAGCTAACTAGCTTTTTCTTTTGCATCTGTCCTGGGTTAGTGCAAATTTATCATGAGTTGGCTAGATAGACAATGTTTGTACATTTCTGTTGAGGTACAGGTCTTAAATTCCAACCATACTGGTCTTAAAAAGTCTTCAATTTGATTTAGTGAAACTCGCAGAAAGGCAGTGGTCACCCCAGTGTTGCCAGCTTATTAACTTATATATTTAGCAACTTTTTAAGATACAAATAATCTGAATCGGTAGGTCAAGCTTTTTAAAGATCATCGATCGACCACATAACTGCACTTGGGCGGAGAAATGGTTTCCTCCAAAGAAAAGCACACAGCTGTTATAACATGTAGGAATAAGACCGATTGGTTCTTCTGTCAGGACAGATCAAGCTTAAAACTGTCTGAAGTCAACAGTAATCTTCTTGGTGGATCTCTAACAAAGAAAAAAATGTTATTGCCACTTAACTGTCAAATGGCTTATACTTTATTGATGTATAAGCCATGTAGTCATCGCCTTTGGCGAGGACTGCAGAAGAAGAAACAAACCCAACACGATGCCTCCTGACCCTGATGGCACCATCATACAAGGAGATTTGCTGGATGCTGTTGACCAATCTCCCACTTTTAAAAATTCTTGTTTTATTCCTAAATCTTGAACTTAATGTCCCTTATTTCAAGTATAAATCCCAAACTGTCTGCGACTTGGTTTGCAGGTATTCTGCAAGTAAACATAGAAAAGAAAAAGAGAGCAGTTTTGTCCGTAATGTCTCTCCCGTTTCTTTTTCACCGATCATTGTCTTACGAGAACCGGTTAATGCCTCCCATGTGTTTTACACACACAGACAGACACTCCCGCCTTCCCTCCCCAGTTTTCCTGGAAGCTTCTCTCCTTCTTCCACCAAATTGCATGTTATGGTTTACTCCGTTTCATTGCTCATCATCAGCTGTGGGCTGTTTTTGGAAATCTGGTCTTTGAAGAGGTGGGACTCAGATGTCTCTCTTGTTTTTTGTCCCTCTCCTCTGCTGCAGGGTTTCACGTACGTAGCTCCGTCTGTGCTTGAGAACCTTAAGGAGAAATTCTCCTTCGAGCCAAAAGTCCGCTCCCCGCGGAAGTTCCCTGGAAGCCCAAGGACACCTGTGAGGTAACCGTGCTGTTTTTGTCTCAGGTTTTGTCGAATCACCTCAGTCTTTGACAAGTTTTTCCAAAACAAGTCTCCCCCTCATTGATGACTCATTTGCTGACCTTGTAAATGTAGCTCGCTGGGCCTTGTTGGAGCTGTGCTCAGAGCATAGTTAAGTAATATGTTTGCTCTGAGTCTGTAGATACTCTGATTTCCAATCATTGGCTTATCCAAAGTTGCTCAATTAGCTGATTCTGATTTCTGTTGAAGAACTGTTGCTGAACTGCGTTCATTACGTAAACAGTCAGTTGTCCCATTCGGATCGTAGCTCTGCAAAACCCTCAATATGAATCTCTTTGCCCTTTCTCATCATCCAGCTTTATCCATCAAAGTCTCAGCTCCTGTGTGCTTTCAGAGCAGACTGCTGAGATAGCAGAACCAAAGGGGGCAGAGCTTACCACCTCGCAGTGTTTCCTTCATTGTAGGCTTTTGTTCTTTTAATGAAAGCATCTGCTATCTGCATCAGGTTGTTTATATGCTAATTATGCTAGAAACAATATGTTTCTACGACAAAGTATTAAGGCCAGACTAAGAATTTGTTTACTTTTTAAATTATGAGAATAAAGTCAATATTATGAAGAAAGAAAAGTCATTTTAATGAGAAATAAAGCTTCGATTCAGTTATCAAGATCTGACGTTACCAGTTCGGCAAGTCTTTGTGTTTTTTTTGTTTTTTTTAAATAGGTTCGGCCATTTTCGTTGTTTGAAAATCCCGCTACTGATAATATTTTGATGCTGATGTGTTGAAAGAGAAAGCATTTCCTGATTTGTGAAACCGATACCAAAACTGTGGCACTGGTTTAATGACACCACAAAGCTAACACTGACCACCCTAACCACATTCTCCAGCCAGTCACATTTGACACTTCTCCTGTGGCTCCACAGTCCGGTGAAGTTCGCCGGAGGGGACTGCTGGCCCCGCGGGCCCCCGCTGGCCGACGCGCCGGCCCTGCTCTCCCTCAGCAGCGCTATGGACCAACCCATGGAGGTCTCCACGCCGGAGCAAATGGACACGAGCAGCGGCTTCACCACAGAGACCTCCGCTCCCCTTCCCATCAGGCATCCCTCCGGCCTCCATGCGGGGTCCTACAAAAAGCAGGCATACCCCTTGAACTCCCGGCGGCCAGAGCACCTGCGAATGAACCTATGACACTCGGCTTACCTGTGAACTCCTCTCCTTTTTGCTTTTTTAAATTTTTTTTTATATTTTAGATAAGTTTCTGAATTTTTCTGACTGGCCACGTTGATGCGGATCACCAGCTCTTTCAGCAGCGCCTTCTCCACTGGCGGTGGTCTCGGTTGAACTCGGTCGGCATTATGATTTTACTGGTGCTCTTTTAACTGTGGATCTGCGCTGTTTTTTCCTATGGTGTTCTTTTTCTAGGACAGAGAGTTTATTTCCCCTTTACTACGCCGTTTTCAGGCGATTTCAAAACATGCTTTGGGATCACGTATTTAGTCGTTAAACCTATCAGACAGACCAATCATCAAATCCCTGTTATTTTTGGGTCAGAGTGGGTAGGTGCTTGACGGTAAAATAATAATAAAATTTAAAAAGCATCTATATAAAGAAGATTTCCATTCCCAGTCATTACCAAACGCTGGCGCTGCTTCTTGCTGTGTAACTGGAATGTTTGCCGCCGGGCTTCTCTGCAGAAGCGCCTTTGTTTTGAATGTAAACAATCCAGAAATTTGTCTCCTTCATCTCCTCCACTTCCTCCATGTAACGACTCCTGATACAGTAATCCAGTGCGGTGTCACCGTTTTGTGCAGAAACAGGTTTTCAGTGTTAAAGGGAGAATTTTTTTTTATTATTATTTTTGGAAGCTGTGTTGTACGAACTGTGGAGCTAAGCCATTTGACATCCTTCTTATATCAAACTGACCGCATGGTGGGTGGCAGATTCCTCGTCTCTCACAGTCCAAACACTTGGGAATTTCCTAAACGGGCCAAACGCACTGTTCCAATTAGCCTGCTGTTGTTGTTTCTGGGAACTATTGGAAAACAACTGAAGAATCACCGAGTTATCAACATTGAATGTTTTGTCCATATTTTATATGTATATTTTTTTTATCATACTGACACTGTTGTACTTATTTTTTTTTTATTTTTATTATTTGCATCGTTGATGTTTTTGTAAGCAGTGATCAAGGCTGTAACAATAGATTAGTGTTTGACTGAACTGACTTTTTTTTATATATATATGATTCCTTTACTCCAATCAGTCACTCCTCTTAGTTTATTTTTAATTTATTTCTAGTGCCATTTTGCTTCCACTGCATTATGCACTCTATGCAAAATGATGTATTTATAATGTAGTGATAAGAGCTACAGAATGTTGGGATCTTTTTCTCACAGTAATGATGTACAGTGTAATTTTTCTTTCCACTTCACTCATCTTTTAACCTCTGATGGAGCTAGTTTTTATTTAATATTGGCAGTATTTATTTTGTGAAACATTACATCCATAGGGGATATTTAAAGAAAAATAGATTTTTTTTAAGACTGTTTTATTACAGATATAAATCAATGGGAGTGGCATTGTGCCTTTAAGTTGCAGTGTACATGATTGATATACAGTAATCTGTAAATTGGATTAGCTTCTGGATTAGGCTGGGATTGATCCCAACTTTCACTCTTTGAACAGATGTGCACTCCTTTGTTTTTCAACAGTGGCGTGGGACGTTCTGACTGGAACATCTTCCACTTTACTTCTGGTTTCATTATTCCCTCCCCGGCTTGAAGGGGCAAATCTAGGAATGGCGACATGTATCATGTACATAAAGGAATCATAATAAAAACAACGGTTTGTAAATCCTGGCGGAGCGGTGGATTACTTGGCATGCACAGCGGAGGGAGATGGCAATAAAGTTTTCCACTTTTTCCTAGTGTGGAAATCTGTACAAATTAATTGGAAAACAATTTTGGGGGGAAAAATAAACTAAACTGAATGTGGTTGGATGAATGCTGGTGGCCTTGAATACTTTTGCTTCATCAGAATGTCACATTTTTAAAGCAAACGGAGCAAAAGCTGTTGATCAGCGGAAATCTTCCAACAAATTGACACGTCAAAGGAAATCAAATGTAAATATTTATTCAGATAACTGATTAATAAAAGTGAAGTTATTTTAATACATAAAATAGAGCCCAATCTTTGGTCTTTACAAAAAGACAGTGAAGTCACCCCTATAGAAAAATAATTTATGTGAAAATCAATCTCAAAGTTGGAGTTTAAATCAGACATGAAAAAAAACACACCAAGAACTTTGCCCAGAGTAGAGGTTTGCCTTGTTTTACATTTATCAGTTCACCAGTGCTGGATAAAAATAAAAAAAAAAGTATATTTGTTCCGAGTTTTAAATACTTGATGTGATTCTTTTAGTATCCCGTGTCATAAACTATTCCAGCAGAATCGATTCTGACACCTGGAAGGTTTATATTGCCATAAAAGGTGAAAAAAAGTGACTACTACTCAAAAGGAAACTGAAAGGAAATATAAAAAAATACTTTAGGACACGTCAGATTTCTCTGGTAGAAGAGATGAACGGGTAGAAAACCACGCCACCTTCAGGAAGCCTCGCCCTTAACGCTCTACTGAAAAACCTGTGTAGAACAACAGATGCTGGTGAGGTTCGAAAAGGAAAAAGAAAAGCCAGGTTACAGAAAAATGAATACCGCGGTCCCACTCGGTGGTCTGTGCCTGGTGAATCAATAAATCTGCAGGTGAGGAGAAGTCACTCCGTCCCTCCACTTGTACACCTTGTCTGTGATGACGGTGCGGCAGAGCGGGCAGCTCTTCTCCCGGTTAAACCACAGAGCGATGCACTTGTCACAGAATACGTGCTGCGCAGGAGAAGAAGAAAAGCAGGTTAGCAACTTCTACATTGGCAGCACTCCAGCAACTTGCTCCAGGCGTTCTGCCGTATTAAAAACCATTAATAATTATGAACAGATTCTTCCATTGTTTTGGTTTTGAGAACTTTAAATAAATAGTAACTTTATCTAATCGAGATATTAGTTCTCATGCTGTTTCATATTATATCATAATTAGATACACCAATATTGAGTGATGCAAGTCATAAAAAGTATTTAAAAACTTTATTTCTGCTGATGCAGAATGAAACAAGTAATACCCAGTTTTTATTAGGGATGCATCAATCCACTTTTTTCACTTCTGTTACAGATACCGATGTCTGAGGTTCATTATCACTGAATGGACTTAAAACGTTTCCTTTTTTAAACACAGATATAAATGTGTTAGACATTTATTTGACAACTCTGCACCAGTACAGCACACTTAGAAACACCAATAGCTTCACAAGCTTGGACAAAACATGTAAAAATACCTGGAACAAACCTTTCAAATTCTTCAGAAAGTGCAATTAGGAATTTTAAATTTAATGTAAAATAAATATAGCATGACATCACTCAGAGCACAAAGCACATTAGTAGACTGAACAGATCAGCTCTTATGGATCGGGCACATCGTCACCAATACCTGATCTAGAAGGTTTTTCAATATCAGGATCAGATTTAAATATCGAATTGGTGCATCTCTAGTTTTTATACAGAACTTGTGTTGTTTTCCTTTACCTGGCAGATGAGAACCCGAGGGTCTCTGTATTCTCCTTGGCAGATGGGACACACGTCTCCAGCCTCACTGCACTGAGCTCGTGTTGCTGCAGAGCCTGTATGCTGGAGCAGCATTAAAAATATGAAAAATATGTGTGAGCAGCACACACACACACACACATCTGTTTGGAAGCCCTGGTGGTTACCGCCTCGATGAAGAGAGAAGGCGTTTAGCACTGACCTCGCCTGCTAGAAATATCCTCACAGTTTTCAGTATAGATGTCCGCTGGTTGTACAATCCTAAAAGCTAAAAACGGGAAATGTTCAATGTAACAGAAATCTAGACTTTACTTCAATTAAAAAAATAAATAAATCTTTATTTAGGGTTACAACATCAAAAACCAGAGAGGAAAATAGTCAGCATAAATCTAGAGACCCACCTTCAGTATGAGGTAGAATAAAGCCAACAGGACCCCAGTTGTGAGCCCAGAGACCCCGTCAGACTCCTGGTAGCTAACCAGGTAGCGGAACCACAGTGGAACAGGCGCTGTAGCTTGGTGCACTTGACCCAGTTCCTCAGTCAACATCAGCCACCGGCCCTGCACACGGAACAACCCCACAGACACAACCGCTCAACATGAATCAGCTTGTTCTTCTCTTAAACTACAATCGAAGAAACCTGACGGTCATACCTGGGTTCTGTAGGTCACGAGTGCTGAGGGAACCAGCAGGATAAGGCACTTTATTCCCATAAAGAGGAACTTTATAATGAAGTTGGTGATCCCGACTGCCCAAAGGATCTCCCAGAAACCCAGCGGCTCGATGGTTGGACTTAAGAAGATAAGGCTGGAAGGAAGTTGATATTCGAGTTACACAACATAATGTGTTGTTATAGTTCAGACTTGGACTGCAAACGTACAAGAATCCTGTTACGTTTTTCTCACAGTTATGAGTTACTTTATGCAGTGGCGCCCCCAAAGGGGGGACTAGCAGGGGCATGCGCCCTTATTGAAAAATGTTGGCCAGCCCACTGTCCAATCGATCAATTAATCTATCAGTTATTATGAAAAAGAATTTGCACATTCTGCAAACTTTACATTAAAGCCTTTTTTTATACAATATTGGATATAAACACACAAATATTTCAATTCCTTTTATGAATAAGAAAATAAACACAGGATTCCTTTAGTTTATGCGGAATCATTTGTAGCAAATTATGCACCTGCAGTGAAAAAAAAAACACTCCTATATGTGAAAAGCTCAGCTCTTTCTGCCCGACTTTACATCAATGCAGTGTAGGGCTGATCTGTAGATTATTTTTCAGATTAACCAATTAATAATTGCACAGCAATATATACACAGGAGGAGTACATTTTCTGCTTAGATAGTTCTGAGAATGTTCTTTCAGCAAATGGTCTTATTAGAGTCTGTATGCTTTAGTTAACAATTAATCAATTACTAAATTAGTTATTGAAATTGCTATTTCAATAATCAATTCTTTGTAACTAATCAGATTTATTTGTTTCAGTGCTGTTACGTATATATATAGATTTTGTTCTCACTTTGCCCTCCCTAAAATCTTCACAAACCTGGTCTATGAAGATTTTCTGGGGCTGCCACTGACTTTATGTTTATCACATGGTATCAATAAAATACAGAACAAAGATCAAAGAATACAAATACTTCTGCAAGCCACTGAGTCAGCTGCTCCTCTTAGGGATAATGTATCTGAAAAACAATACAGATCAATACTGACTGGGGCTCACCAGAGTGTCTCCTCTTAAGTTAGTCTTTCGGTTTTACGGCATAAAGGGACAATTTGCCCCTCGGGCCCTCACTTTTGGTTGTATTTTTGGGAGAACAGTTAAGTTTTTAACAAAGTGTCTCATCCAAAAACATTTTAAAAGAAAATATGAAACAAGTGAGTAAGCCTTACGAGAAGTAAAGTGTCTCTGAGAGAAAAGTGTAGAACAGCAGGAGCGTGGAGGAGATGAGGAAGACAAGCAGCCATATGCAGCGCAGCTTCGAGTGACGATCCTGTAGGTGCGCAAAGGAGGAAAATGTTCTGGGATTTTGAAAACAATTTTGATGAATGGATCACTCTGGAGCTTGGAAACTAAAGCTAGAGCTTACCTGAAGAAAGACTTGAGTTTGAATGCTTTTATTCACATATAAAAAAGTTGTCAGAAGGCCCACCCCAACTGCTAAACCTGGGAGAAGAAGAGAAAGCGTACCGGTTGACCTGTGCTCACAATTTACACTAATATTGTTACCATGACTCGTCCTCACCCAGAACATGCTGGATGACCAGCTTAGCGCACAGTATGACAAGGAAGGGCAGACTTTTTTGGATCCAACGGAACAAGCAGCGAAGCTCAGTCAGCGAGGTACTGGGCTCGCCAGAGTCCCCATCAGGGTCGGGTGGGTCGAGCTCAGGCTCTGAGTTAGAGTGGAGCTGCGCCCGACTGTGTCCGTGTGAGTGAGAGTGGGCGTGGGAGTGCGTATGGGAGTTGACCCTTGACCTCCTGGACGACGCGCCTCCATTTGAATCTCCAGAAGCCCCGGTCATGGATACCCTGACCTCGCTGCTGTCAGCGTTGGAAGCAGCAGCAGCAGTAGCAGTAACTGGTGTCCCAGTGAGAAGCTCTGGTTGCAGATTTAAGGATAAACCATTTCCTGCAAGAAAACCCCGTTCACTTGGATTAGGCTGCATTACAGCAGGAGACTCCCTCAGTTTCAGTGCTCTTTTGGAATCATGCCTAGAAGGAAAACAGACCTGTCATGGTTCTGCAGCAGAAAATTATGTACGTCAGTATTTATTTATTTATTTACTTTACTTATTTACTCAACTGTCTCGCCATATTTAATAAGACTGATTAATAAACACTGAACCAGCAAATACCCAAATAATGTTTTCAAGAGTGATTTCTATTAACGCTAGAAACTAATTCAGACACTATCCACTTTAGCAGCTCGACAGATAACACAGCTAACACTTTCCCCACCACAGCTAGCTGTTAGCAGCTAACAGCTGTTTCCCATCAGTTCATAAAAGCTCCAGCTCACCTGTCATTCTGGACCCGCAGCTTCATGATAACCTTTTGGCCGCCATTTAGTACAAAACCCGGGTTTCCAAGCGGAAGAAACGCGAAAACTAAACGAAAACAAAAAGCAAAGCGGAGCTGCTAGCTTCTAAGCTAAGTGGTTCATGCAAGACATTTTGACGTCGAAAGCGTCACAGACTTTTTTTTCTCTCCCGTCTCGGTGGGTGTAAAATGTAGCAATAGCACCACCTACCGCAAATGTTTTGTAACTGCAACTCCAACTTCGAAACAACCGAAACGTATCAGATACACCACAGAGTTAGGAGTGGCGTTGCTTTTACGAATTACAGATTTGTTTTAATCCACAGCCACACATTTCTGACACTAATATAATTCTCTATTATGTTTCACAGATGAATGCTGGTTGTCTGTCATTTCTTTTGATTAGGCATCATTTTAGTTTTGGTGTTCTTGTTTGAAAACCAATCACGTCAGCTATTTATGTGCCACCAGTCCACAAAAAATGCTGTCACCCTGGAATGTTGCAAGGCAAACAACTTCAACTCATATCTAAAAGGATAAAAAATTAGGCTGGAATCGTCAACATTCCAGTCTAATTTTACTTCACCACACACAGTTTTAACTGGAAACTGATGAGTGAGCTCCGGCCTCCCCTGCATTTCCCAACACAGACTCATTTTTGTTATTCCACATTGTCTGACAGACAAACGGTAACATTGAAATTGTCAACTGACAACCGAAAAGGTGATCAGAGACTCTCTCTCAGAGTTATGCTTTACACACAATCAGCTTGATAACACAACCAACAGGTCTACCTGAGCACTCAGCCTCAGATTTGTTGTTCATGGTTTCACAAACTTTGCCCCCTGCTAGACCTAGATGTGTTTGAGCGAAACACTTTGAAAAAGGCTGGGCAACCACCGTTTACTGTCTAAAAAAACTGGTCTGGACTCAAACCTGTGGTGGCCATAAGGCTTCTGTTCATGGGTCACGCACTTTACCCTTGCACCACCGTTGTGTAAATCTCCATAACATTTTAAGATGACACTTTATGTTTTAGTGAAATGATTTGTTGTGGCAATAAGCAAGATTAACTGATTACCTTTCACTGATTAACCGTGATCCTTTAAGGCAACTTTCAGTTTCAGAGATTGTTTTTCTTCTACCTTTCCTTTACCTGGACAGAGTCGGATCTGGATATCCATCACAGTGGTAAAATGAGGTTAATGTACTGTGGCTGTGTGAGCCGTTCCCCTGCTTTGTTCTCCTCTCAGTAATTGTGTTATTGCCCGACAGGATTGTCGGTGGATCTGCGCTGACCCAGTCAAGACATCTTAGGCGAGTCTGTGGAGGGAGGTTAACCTGACATAGAAATTGCTATCTGCCAAGATGAATGGAGCTCACCAGAGAGCAGATGAGGAGAGCAGTGACCTGACATCATTTCTGACAGATTCTGTGCATCCCCAGCCATCTTTCTCTGCTCCTCTCCTTCTTCATGATGCCAGCTGCCTCCTTCTGTCGTTCTGGTCCTGCCAGACAGTCATGGAGGTGGAGTCAGCACATAAATGCCTGAGGGTGAGGATTCATTTCATTTCAGTTCAAAAATACATTATTTATGCGCAAGGGAAGTTAAATGTTGTAACTTATATCATCCAACTATATTCTAAGGGTTGTTGTGGTTGGTGATGCTGTGGGCAGAAAGGCTCTCCAGTAGCAGTCAGTGTTGCAAAAAATTTGAAGAAAACTCTTACTGAAGTCATTAAGTGTGTATATGTGTACAGTGTGTGTATATAAATATATATATATATATATATATATATATATATATATATATATATAGTACGGGCATGCTCTCTAACTAAACGTGGTCTATATTTTTCAAACTACACTCCACCAGAGCTGAACTGATGGGTCAATGTCACCCACATTTACTTGTTCCTTCAATTTCCAGTAGGTGGTGCTGTTTGATAAGTAATGTGCTTAAACTACAGGCTAATCAGTTCCTTGGCAGCAGAGAAGCACTACAGCAGATAATTTAACTCAGCCAATTAAAACTCAACAATAACTGGAGTGATTTAGACCTAAGATGACAGGCTGTAAATGCTGGATGCAAACACCGGTGCTTCCTTTATATAATTATAGGTTTCTGTAGCCAGTCGTCACTAAACATGGAGATTTACAGCTTACTATGCAGCTGAAACACATGCAGACTCGGAGAGAGCAGATAACTGCCATCTCCACAGCACAACCGGTGAACACCAAAGGAGAAGAAAGAAAATCATTCCGTGGTGACCTTTGAGCATCACTGCTTGTTCAAAACACATCCCATCATCCTCCCTCTGACACAAATTTCTGCCACTGCTTTTCCCTTTCATCTTCAGACGCAGCTTTTACTTCCGTCTCCGTGAGGGATAAAAAAAATAAAAAATAACTTATTGGCGGCGACACAGTCCCTCAATTGTCAGTGTGATCGATGTGTGCAGCCTGGATCTAGGCCACTGCATTAGTCGTGGAGGCTCTTAGCCGCTCACCGTGGATACACATCACTGCTCGCATCTTGCTGCCTCTGCGGTGTAATTGTTTTGTTATTGCAGCTCAGACCGAGTCCATTTAAATGTTCACAATGCGCAGACAGCTTAATGTGCATGACCTGGTAGGTTTGTTTAGTGTCACTGCGACTAGTAGAGACACTGTGGAACATCTGACCATAAACAACATAACCCAACTTATTAAAATGGTTTATTAACTTCTACTTTAACATATACATGTATGCTTTATGAAACCTATCTCCTTTAAACTTGCAATAACCCAATAAGACTCTCAGAGCCAGAGCCGACCAAAAGCATAAGCAAACTACAGGCATATCTTGATTGAAGAAAACCTTTTAAAGGTAGCAGGATGGATTTTTAGGACTCTTTTAACTCCCTCTATTTCCGTTGTAACCACTAGAGAAAAACAAATTTGCCAAAAAAAAAAAAAAAAAGAACCCATGTAGGGAGGAAGCACTTTTTTATTTACCTTAAAATATAAGGTGGAGTTTTCACAAATCAGAGTGAAAGCATTTTGACTTCACGGATTTCAGAAAAATCATTTTATCCATTGAAACACGTTTGCACCTTGTGACTTCTGTGAATTTTTGGCTGTGATACAGTTTACATCAGTGAAGTCTGTTTTAAGCCATGCATGGTCATTTTAGTTTTGAAGAAATTACACAGTGTAACCGTCGTGAAATGCTCTCAAATTATACCTTCAAAAGTGACCAATTAGAAATAGATACAAGTTTTAATGTATAATTTCTGTTTCAGGATCTGCTTTAAGATTTTATTGAAAATCACATGCATTAGGGAACATTAAGACCTTTTTAAGACCATTATGAATGGAATTTAAGACATTTAATGATATTTAAGGCCTTAATTTTATATACAGGAATTTGAGATTTTTAAGGACAACCTGGTTGGAAGCAGGGGATTTTCTGCTGAAACCCCCGAGGGGAGATGCCAATAGTTGAAGACAAGATATATTTTCATAATGTTACAGTGATGAGATCAGTTATAATTTAAGATAACCAACATAATTTGGTTTTCTCTACTTGAACATGAACAGAAGTAGTTAAACGTGGGCCCACTGGACATGACGGCAAGAGAAAACGACTAAGTCAGAGAAATAACGAAGCCTTCACTCGCTACAAATGTAAAAACATGTCTTATTGGTTTAATTTTAAAAATAAAATAAATTTAAAATATTGAAAAGAATCAGAAAATATATTCTAAAAATCATTTCCAATACATATAACGTGCAAAAAAAATAAGAACAAGAAAAATATGTCTTATGTATCTATCTGCTTTAAATCAAAAAGCATTGTAAATTTTTTTTAAGTATTTCTAATACATATAATGTGCAAAATAAAATTAAGAAAGGTGGTCCTATGAAAGCTTGTAAGCTTCCCGATAAGCATCTGCCCAAGGCCTCATCCAATTAATGGTCAGCCCTGCTCCGAAAGAAGACAGCAGTTTGAAGCACCAGTCACAATGAGCTCAAACTACTTTGAAAAAAAGGAAGAAAAAAAACCCTTCTGTGTTCCTTTAAGAAGCAGCATGATGCTTTCTACTGATGGCATGTAATATCTCAGCAGAAGCCCTCCTCTTCCTCTCTCCTCTGGTAGCTGGAGGCCAAAAGCCTGGGCTGCTACGCCAGTCCTAATAAATCCCCAGCTGAGAGTGGCGGCAGCAGCAGCAAGCCTGCATTCTTCAGGAGCCAGCACTTCCCTTAATCCGCCCCAGAGTTGGAGCAACAGTTGGCCTTGCTGGCGGCGATGGGAGAGGAGAGGAGAGAGCAGCAGAGGACAGGAGGGGATTCCTTAGCGACAAGAGCGAGATGCGTTTGCAAAAACACCGGGAATGTTGGGATTGGACACGCTCAGGCTCCTGCTCTCCCTTAAGTGGCTTGTGTAAAGATTCACAGGCTGATTTTGGCAGATGTGTTTGCTTTCTCCAGCGCCTTGTACTAAACACAGAGACAATCAGAACGCATTACCCCACCTGCCACACTGGATTTTTTTTTTTCCATGATGTTTGACAGCTCTGTCCCCTCTGGTGTGTGTGTGTGTTTGTGTTGGAAAAAGCAAAACGATAAAAAAAAAAAAAAGAGAAAATGCCTTGCAGATGTGTGCAGTAATGTAGCCTCTTGTGTCAGAGAGGAGATTTTGTTGCTTATGAAACTGTTCTGTCTTATAAATGACTTTTAAGGGTTTCTCGTGCTGTGTGGGATACCTTAAATCTATTTCCATCCCTATAAGTGCATCCCATTAGCTGACCATGAGGCTCATTAACAGGCTGATGGGTGAGAGACCCTGGTCAATAAGCAGGGTTATGTGGAGATATACAGCTGACACAGCCGGTGCACTCTATATGGCAGAGATCAGACCCCCGCGAATGAATTCCTCTCTCCTGGTCTCTGGTTTCAATTGATTGCTTTAATTTGGCCTGTAATGAGTAGGAGGCATCCTGCCTGCAATTAGTGCTTGTTTATGTCTGAGTGCATGTGTAAGTCTGCATGCGTGTGTGCGTGTGTGTAAGGGTGTATTCATGTGGGCTGTGCTTAATTACTGCAGTGGGTGGATGCCGTGTGGCCCGGCAAGATCCTGCAGGAATGGGAGGATCCAGCGCTGACACCTCCACCCACACTGAAGGGCTTAATGTACCTTTAATGTACCTTCCTGAATACGGGCAAGAATCTGACGTTTTCCTTAGCTTTTAATGCCATTAATCTTTGAAATTACGAGGTGAACCCTTTACAAGTGACTCGCTTTAAAAGAGAATTCGTGGCCCCTAAACTTTCTCGCTCTTTGTGTCACATTAAAACTACAAACTGCGTGCTATTTTGGCAACGTTACATGAAAGACTAAAGGAAAGGAGAGCATAGAAGTGAAGCTGAACATTTTTTTTTTAAAACTTCGGTTTGCAATTTGTTTCTCAAGTAGAAGTGCGGAATTCATTTGTTCCTTTTACCAGGGATGTGCCTTCTTTCCCTCGGACAAAAAGTGTCTTAATGAATTTTTTAAAATTTTTTTTACAGTGTACTAGTGTGTGGCCTGTAAAAAAATCTCACACTACTAAGGCAGCCAGTGGTTCCAAGTGACACACAGTGTCCTTTCATACTTGAGCACCCGCCCCCCTAAAATATCCATGCGCTCCACTTGTCCATTACTAAACTGACACCCCTAAATAAAATCTAGCGCAACCAGCTACCTTTAGAACGTATTCCATTCTGTGAAGTATAAATCTGACTGTTCTGTGAAGGACTCCGATGTTTGTCAGAGAGCATTAGTGGACAAACAGCATCATGAAGACCAAAGAACAGAGCAGGCAGGCCAGAGAGAAAGTTGACAATACCACATACCAAGCTTTGAACATCGCTCAATGTTCTGTCCAATCCGTTGTCTGAAACTGAAAAGAGTATGATACAAATGCAAACCTTCTGAGGCATGGACGTCTTTTGACAGGAAAGCTATTAGTTGCACACTCCTCAAATCTGGTGTTCATAAAAAAGTAACAAGGAGAAAGCTATTGTTGAAACCAAACCATCTGCTGTTCGCCACTGGCAATGTAGATGGACACAGCAAACATGTGGAAGAAACATTTTTTCTCAGATGAGTCGAGAATTGTGGCTAACCCTGAGCATCACCCTGAATAAACCATTATCACTGGGAAGCACGGTGAAGGCAGCATCATGCAATAGGGATGTTCTTTTTCATTAGGGACAGGAAAGCCTCCAAGACTTAAGGATGGGGCTGTGAGTCACATAGTATGACAGCGACGCTTAACACACAACCAGACGTTCTATGGATTGTTTCAGATTAGACGATATTTATGAGCCAAGACATAAACTTTGCTGAAAAGTTGTTGTAAGACTTGTAAATTGATGTTCGCAGATACTCTCCATCCGATCGGGCTACAGTCTCTTAAAAAAGGAAAGGCAACAATTTCAGTATCTTGACATAAGAAGCTGGTGGAGACACACACCAAAACACTTGGATCTCAATGAGACAATCAGTATAAACAAAGGTCAAATAAAGACAAAAATTACAGGTTTCTTGGTATTACCAGGTCTTTTTGTTTGCAGGTCAACACTAAATAATTACTTCATAAAATCTGTGTTTGTATTCTTACTTTGTAGGATGACTGACTATTCAAAAGAGCTACTTGTCTTTGCAGATTGGTGCAGCAGAAGTGCTCACCCAAAGAACGAGAAATTCCCACAATGGCTAACTCTAAATTACAACAACATGCTAAACTGCCTGGGATAAGAGCTGGGGATCGAAGGAGATCATGTCCTCAGCATAACAAACACTAAGAGCCATCCTCCCTCTGTCTCTCATTTGTCTATCCGTCTTTACTCTTCATCTTTGAAAGGAATCGTGTTTGTGTCTCCTCTTGGAGGGCAGGAATAGGCCGCAGCTCCCTCAGGATGCGGTGAGGGTGGGCGGAGGTTGATTTGCTGTGCGCTCTCGGTTCTTTGTGAATGCAAATAAGTCTTGAGTTCGCTCTGAAAAGTTTTCTCAATATTGCCCGACACTAATTCTGCCTTCGGACGCACCAAGAATATTGGCTTTATTGCATCCGTACTGGGAAGAAATTAAAAATTCGATTGTTGTAATGATGTGAAAGTCTTTGGGATTTTGACAATGACCGTGCAGAATATCTTCACCACAACCAAGACAGAATAATTCAGCAGATTGCGTGACTCTCAGAGCACACAATATTTATAACTCTGAAGCGTTCGTGAGGATTTTTGTTTCTTTAAATACTTCTGAATATATGTATATTTAAAAGGAAATAATGACATTCTGCTAGTTTAGAACTTGGTAAACTTTTGAAATGAATTGATTCCTGAAATCTTTATATTGTTTCCTTTGCTCTTTATCCTGTTTGCACATCTCAGGGCCTTGAACACAGTTTGTACTGTCGTACCGGAAAATATTGAAATCACTCCATATCAATATGAGAAGTAATTACTGTTATCATCAATGTCATTGTTATAACTCTGAATTTGTCAATTAGTACTGCATTATGATATATTGATTTAGAAAGAATTTCAACATGCCAAAAATTATTATCACCCACTCCTCTGAACATGTAAATATTCTTTTCTACTGTTAATCTTTTGCTTGCTTTTGTTTTAAATGTATTTTCTTTGCATATATCTTTGCTTATCCTTTTATTACACTACCTTTAATAAAGCCAAACTCCACAGTTGGTTGTTAAGTGCTCTGGAACTCTCTTATGTTGAAATATTAACAGGTTGTAAACCCTGTAATGGTGCTACAAATTGTGCAACTATTAATCCTCATCCACTTGGTTAAAATGTATGTGTGATTGTTCATATTCACCTTTACTCACCGTATAATCTTTAGAGTAAAACCAAGTTTTGTTTTATTTCACCGCGATGCATCTGCTGTAGAGCTACCCTAGTCATTACCTTCCTACGCAATTTCGCTTGATTCTCATCTCCCTCCAGTACTCCGTCTGGGCTTTCTCCCATTGACATGGATTTCGCCTGTAGATTTCTCCAACAGGTCATTCCGCAAACAGAAGAAATGGCGAACGACAATGTCGATTTTCTGCACCGTTTTAGAATTGCAGTCTGACTGTAGTTTTAGCAATGGCAGCGGAGGAAGTGGACGAAGCTGTTGGGTTCATGTCGTCCACGGTTACAAATTCTGAATTAACACCAACAGCCGCCTCGTTCGGCCAAACCCCGGCAATTGGGTATAATTTAAAACCTCAGCAGAGTCTACGCTTCCAGGAAACAATCGTTTCTCGACAGCCGAGAGTCCATTCTGTATTGAAACTGCTTTTTATCAGGCTACTATCTTTATACTTTAAATGTTGTTCTTTGTTAGATAAAGAAAAATAGTCTTCTCCTTCAGAATGACTTTTAATAAATCTGAGACCGATATGAAAAATAATACAAGAATATAAGTAGCATTCTTAACGGCTACATTCAATTTTGCCCTGTCTAAAAGTTTTCATGATTCCCTATGAAGGAATGAGATATTTTATTCATATTGGATAGACGTTTAGAAGCCTGAATGTCCCTTCAAGGGGTAAAAGTTATGCCTCTTTACTCTTTTTGTCCAATGACGTCCTTGATAGGATTAGTATGACTAAAGGGTCTTAATATATGGAAAATATATTAAACGTGTGATGGTTAGTGTCTATGCCTCATTAATGACAGAGTCCAATTATTTGTTCAAAATCTCCTGGCTCCAGTAGGACTAACCTCCACCTCAGCTTAATTATGTTTGAGTTCTTTCATGCTAATTTCCAGCGTAAAGCAGGCTTCCTAATGATGCTGTGTGCTTGATTGCTCTAAGGATCCTCTGCCAGTAGGATGCATATCATTTGCTTTTCTCTGTCATTAAGGAAATAATCTTATGGAGATTGCCAAAAGCTAATTACACTAGCCACTGCTGGAATCTTCAGCGCGGCATACAATAAAACAGCTGTGCAGGTAAAGCTGACGAGCTTTTAGCGGAGCCGTTCACCTCTCCGCTCTTTCTTTATAATCCTCATGAATATTGCTGACTTTGTTCGGCAGAAATGGGAAATATATTTCATTCACCACTGCTCGGCGCCGCAGGCTCGGCTGACCTTGCATCCTTCCTCCATTTTTATGAGTTGGGGCCTGGGAAGACCTGCGTTCCTCCGAAGTGTAAAGACCGAATACTTCAGCATCGGTATTATCAACCGCTTGTGGTGTGTGCAGGTGCAGCACGACAATATGACATAATTAAGGCACGCTGCAGGTGACAAATCGTGTATTCCTTGCAGATTCCGATTATTAAAAGCATACAGTGTACTGTATACCTTGAAACAATCCCTGCATCTGCATATTCCTCAGTGCGGGTGTAGATATCAAACAGCTCCTACTGAAATTAGGCTCATTGGTCAGAATATGTTTTGTGATTAATTCCTTAACTTGTCATAAAATATCCCTTTTATTTGCATCATCCCGGATATCTAAAGGTGTTTACTTAGGAACGTCATTTAAGCAGTTAATTTTGGGAAAGATTTTCTTTACGCTTTGCTAAGGTTGAAATTGGCTTTGGAACGTTATTATGTCTGAATAAAATAAAAAGCCAGACTTTCAGGCAGCTGCTTTGGGTAGCAAATTTCCCAAATTTAAGATGTAATAATCAGCAGCCACTAAATCTGTAAGCAAGTAATTAAATGTATTTCACATTTGATTGATGAAATCACAAAGGGGTGCACAATAAAAACATTGAACATTAAAACTATAAAAATGCTGTATTCACAAAATATGGCTTAAAAGAAGTTTCACTTCGAAATTTAACACCTTTAAATTGGGCCTCTGTCTCTTTAAAAAAACTCCTGCTCTTTCTGAAACTCCGCCTTCAGGAAGTCATCACAATATGGCTTCTCTATTAACCCTTTAGCAACATTTTTACCAGCGTTGCACTGAGAAGTAACTCGAATGACTAATTGCTGCTGGCTAGTCTGAAGGAGCAGAGTGGGGGAATCATGGGGGGAGAAGGCTGCTCTGTGAGGTGGAAACTGCAGCTCTTAAGAGGAGCTTCGTCGGGGCAGATGGGCTCAGTCCCCCAAGCGTTTTGCAAGGCTGAATGGTTGCCATGGGAGACTAAAGTAGACGTGCATAAAAGAATCAAAGCAACACTCCAGGTATGCTTTGATTGTAGCATAATATAAAGCTTAAAAAATGTTTTTACATTATACCGCCCCTTTAAAAAGGCTGTAATGCTAGGCTAATTGCCATTCACCAAGAAGATCCTGGGTTTAATGCGTTTGCATTCCTGGTTTCTCCCTGGGTCCTCCGGCTTCCTCTCACTACGTACAATCAAACTTTTGAAACAATGTAAGACATGAGATACAATAAGTTGCTTAAAATGTAGAAGTGGACCATATCAAAAGATAGTTTTTTTTTTGTAGAATACTCATTCAAAAATGACTAACAGTTTCCAAATCTGATAACTTGATAGGCATGCGGTGTTACAACAAGGGAACATGCACTGAAAATATACAGGGTGCAATCTCTGTAATAGGTGGCTAACTTGTTTAACACCATATACAAACTGCATTAAGTGCATTAAGAGTCAAACATACACACTGATATGCAGCACTAAATGAGTAACCACACATGTATGTGTGTGTGTGTGTGTGTGTGTGTGTGTGTGTGTGTGTGTGTGTGTGTGTGTGTGGGTGTGTGTGTGTGTGTGTGTGTGTGTGCATCTCATTTCAGCCTCCACTTCCAGCGTCTGTGGTTGTGATTGACTTTTTCGTTTTGTTTGTGTAAGCTGATTTTTTGTTGTTGTTGTTGTTGCTGTTGTTGCCTCTGAGACGTGGCCTATCCACCGCCTCCAGCTGTGAGCTTTAACCCACGAGCTCCTGTGAGACGTGTGACCCACCACGTCAAATCCACACACACACACACACGCACACACATGCATCTCTAAATGTACACATCAAGCTCTTATTTATGCAATAAGCATCCAAAATTTACATACATTACCATAGATCACGCATGTTAAGGCTGCCAACAAGGTCACAGCTGATGCATTTCCTCACATTAAGATAACATGTATGATATGGCGGCACAACATCCATTGTAGCGTTCACCACCCATTTCCTTAACGACTCAGAACCAATCCTGCTAGCGGTTATGACATGTGAAATACATGGGCCTTATTATGGCATAATTACAGGGTGCACCAGTGAGGATGTCTCTGTGAAAGTAAGAGCCCTAATGCTAAACAATGGGCCCTCTGTTCCCTCACTGGAGGTATGTAAGGGCACGAAAAAAGGGGAGTGGGATGGATGGAGCCAGTGATGTCTTTCTCGCTGTCCTTCTATCACTAGTTAATACAGCCATTATTAGACAGCCACGCTGATTGGGTTTGCTCCCCGCCCCCTCCAATCCCCACCATGGTTTCTTTCAGGACTGAATGTACAGATTCTCCAAGATGGCAGCAGATCTAATCCCACTTCTTGCTTTGAATCCAGACAGAAGGGAAAGCCGTGGATAATTTGCCTCTCCTCTCTGCTCTGTCTCTAACTGAGATGGATGCAGAAGAGCTTCCTATATATCTCACTTCATGTGCGTGCGTGTGTGTGTGTGTGTGTGTGTGTGTGCCTTAAGCAAGAAATGCTTTAATCTGTGTCTTAAGACTGAGTCCGGTGTGGCAGGGGGAGAACATAATCTGATTTAAAGCATGTCAAGGATTTTGAATAATTTCCTCATTACCTCCACCCCATATTTAATTTAACATGAACAAGGAGAACATTTGTGTGTGTGATTGTGTGCGTGTGATACTTTGGGTGCATGTCACACATATGCAGAAGACAGTCTAATTTCTTCCTGCTTGAGGAGGATGGAGTTACTCCTTGCATACTTCTTCTCTCACTTTGCCTCCCTCACCAACCCTCTGAGAGCTACAGCTGTCACAGTGTCACTTTTCCCATCTATAATTGAGGAGTGTGCACAGCACACAGCCTGTGAAGCCATGTCAACTACTGCCACTTGCTTCTGTTAAATAATCTGGCAGAACCAACACTACGGAGGGGGTACGCTCGTGTTGCTGCCTGTGTAATCAGCCCCCCCCAAACCCCTGCCCCGGCCCTTCCTCACCCATATTAGTCTGGTTCCTAACTCCCAGTTTGTCTCAACTGTCTGAGATGCAGTCAAAAAGTGTTAGACTTTGCCTTTCATCGTATTTTCGAAACTCTCCTGCTTAACTATGTTGATGAATAGTCAGAGGTAAAGGAGAAGAAAACTACGAAGGCGTATCAGGGCCGTTGTAGACAGAAAAAAAGAAGGAGCGATTTTTTTTTTTCCTGCAAAAAAAAATACATTTTCTAGAAAAAAAACAGGAGAAACCAAGAAGAAGAAAAAAATAGGAAATTTCAGAATTTCAAACAATTGAAAATGGTCACTTTTTGAAACTCGAAAATGTCCATGTTCTTCCAAGAAACTATTTGCATTGCCCTGAGATTAATCTAAACATTTCTGGTAGCAAATTTTTAACTTTTAAAATTCAGAAAAATTCTTTTCTATATTTTTTTTAATGATTTCTGAGATTTATCTAAAAATTTCAGAGTTTTTTCATGGAAATTTACTCCTCTTTTTTCCCTATCTGCTAATGTGCCGTTATAGAAAACTCTCATCCACCTTGTGTTGGAATGGAATAGGGAGGGGCAGAAATGCTGCCTCAGTTAAGTCACGCTAAATCATTGCCTTCTTACTCATCTGACATTGTAGCAAGCATAATGTGAACTCAGGCTGCCACAGACTCTTTAGGGTTGACTAAAAGAACCACGACATCTTTGTGATTTCGTACAACCTGAGTAAAGTTCACCCCCCACAAATTAAACTAAACTGGGGTCCAATGTTTACGCAGCAAAAAATATTTGTTTGTACCACGATCATTTCAAAAGTTTCCCCAGAAATCAGCAACTGGCACATTTACAAAATCAAACAAAATTGATATAAATAAAGTGTTCTGTGTTTGTGCTGGTTTGTGCAGCACAAACATAAGGCACTGAACATTATCGGAGACTCCTCACATGAAAAGCAAAACCACTGCACAGCTTTCTCCCACAAGCTGTTAAAATGCTAACCTCTTGAAGGATTAGAAAGAACCAATCCATTATTTTGATAAATACTATTTGTTTTAAGGCTCTTGCAATGAACAAAGTAATAAACGAAATACACTACAGCAAGAAATTATTGACCAAACAAGGAGCAAGTACCCTGATTAGTAATGGAAAACAGGGTTAATGGGAACAGAGAGCAAAACAAATACAAACAAAAACATGACTGGAACAAAGAATATGTCCTCCACAAAAAGCAGAAAAACGTCTTTAATGGAATCTCAATGGATTCGAATTCGTTGATGAGACCATGATATACTCATACATCAATTAGACCTACGTCAGATGGTTTGTCAGCGAAACCCTTTCTCTTCAGGCACCTTTCCCTGCCATTGCCTCGTCTGCCTGTCAAACTTGTCCCCCTATCACTTACTCTGCTTCCTTATTTGACTGCCAGTGTTGTTTTCTCCACTCCACCCTCCTTGTCCCCTCACTCCACATGAAGCGCAGAGGACACCAACAGAATGTCAGTTCAGCAGTGTGTCTAGAGGGATTTCTGCTGAGGGAAATACATATTTAATGACATCTCCAACTGAGTCTTTTTCAGACTCAGCCCGTAACCTTACCAGAGATGAGCACGGGGGCAGGAAGGGACATTCACCATTCTTACCTATTGTAGACCCCCACTGCAAAATAGGTTCTTTTTTTTTTGGCAAAATCTATTATCAGAATTCAACACCCTTCATAACATGCATCTTTAATATTTAGTTGATTCCCCCCCCCTGTTGCTGTAATGCAAATGTAAGTCATAACCATACAACAGCTTCTGGTAGTGCCCATGAGGAATCCTATGGCGAAAGACCTCAAGTTCAATTTTGATGACATGAGGGCTTACAGTTCCCACCAGAGATTTTCAATCGAGTCTGCGATGGCATTAGTTATGAGGATTTGAGTTTTCTGTGTGTTTATTTTGGTTTCTGTGTCGGTTGAGTCTCTGTGTTGTCCCGTCTACCTCTTGATTGATCCCAGTTGTGTCTCATTCCCCCGTATTTAATCCCACCTGTGTCTCTTGTTCCTTGTCGGGTCCTCATCTATCCAGTCGTTTGTTTGTGTCACATGTCTCTGCATTTGTTCCAGTTGCTACCAGTTTCTGAGCTCCTAGCCTTCTGCTCATCTATGCTGCCTGGACTTTGTGTTCTTGTCATTTCATCATTAAAACCACCATCATTTTCTCTTCTGCCTGGGTCCACTGTGCTTACCTCACTTCCTACATACTGCAGATCTTGACAATAGTAGTACGTTTCAGCACTTCTGAAATCAAACTTTAAGCTTGGGATTCTTGTCCTGTTTTAGAGACCAAAGACACTTAAGCTTTAGCCTCACAGATGTACTCTGCTACAGGTTTCCTTTACCAGAGGAATCAAAGTTACCCTAGAACATCACTGGACCATCACCATGGTTCCCTGTAGGCATGCTGTCCTAGCAGTATGTGGTTCATTTTTCTCTTTCAGACATACTCCTGATCCCTCAGCCCAAACAGGTCCAGTTTTGATTCCTCACTCCCCAGAACTGAATCCTGAAACATCACTGGCATTTTGTATGTTTCTGTAGACAAATTGGCATTGACCTTTTCTTGAGCTTTTGGGTCAGTGGTTGCGTACAACTTGGTGTTCAGTCAAGAAAACACTTAGCGTTGAGTATATAGGTTACTGTGGAAACGGAAATCTTGGTAGCTGGTACCATTTTATGGCTTTGACCACCACAACTGCGAGAAGCTGTTCTTCCAAGCTACGCTGCCAACTGTATCTTTAGGTACATTGTTTGTACATGGTAACTAAATCTTCTCTGAATTCTCTGGACAATTCTCTTAACTTCGCCATACTTCTATGATGCAATACAAAGTTACCATCAAGAGTCCAAGTACTTGAGGTACTACCAGCAAAGCATTAGGTGTGTGTTTTCAAACCTGTAGTTTGTTCACTTTAGTCCGAATCATACAAAAAGATGTAACTTTTTCAAGTAGTTTGGCTTCTTTGCATGCACAAAACATGTCTCATGCATTTCTTTGGCTCTGACTTCAATTGCTCAATATGTGGAAGCGCAACCAACATGGACTGAATGGCTTCGTTCACTTCCTCCACTGCCATTGTGAAACTACAATGCTATATAGACAGACTACAATTTAACTGACATCATCATTCACAACTCCTCCTTCTGTTCACTGATTGGCCTGGTTGAAATTCAATTGGAGAAATCAAACTCAATGGGAGAAATACCAGATGGAGCACTGAAGGTAGATGAGAATCAAGTGGAATTGCACAGGAAGGCAAGATTGAAGTTGAAAAACTTTGAGACTGGTTTTGTCATTGATAGTAGGATTTTGAAGTTGAGTTTTGAGAAAAATCTTGTTTCACTATTTCTTAATTTATTTACATCGTCCTTGTGACAAGAGTCTTGAAACATTTTCGATGCAACTGAGTCAATCTAAACTGAGACAAATGTAGCGAGTGGTGGGCGGTTGGAAGAGGCTGTAACATACTTGTTTTAAAATTATGCCTGTAGCAGCAGCAAAACACAGCACCATGCGTCCAGGCAAAATTAGATTTGCAGGCAGCCTTTATACTGTATATTTATTTGCCTTTCAACAACTGATTAGTCTCCCATGGCCCTTGGAGTTTCATGCTAGACTTAGCATTTCAATTCAGCACACATCTCGCTTTATCCTGGAGCCAAATAAGTGTCTGTCTCCAGTGGGAGTTTCAGCCCACAAGAGCGCAACCACTTCTGAGCGTGGTGGAGGGGTGCGTGAGGAAGACGGCAGGGGAGGCAAGGAGAGGGGGGAAAAAAAGGCATTGTGCACAAACTTGTGAAGATGAAAAATGACAATGAGTGATCGCCGCGAGGGGGAAGAGATCTTCTGCTTCAGACGGCTACGCAATTACAGCAGACGAACCCGACAACACATAATGCAGCTGGCTTTTTTTTTCTCCTTCTCTTTTCTTCCTGTGAGCTAGGCACAGCTGGAGAGGCAGCAAGGCTCCGTTGTTCCTCTGTTTCTTCTGCTGCCGCTCTTCGCAGCACAGGCCCAAAAGCATCATCAACAGCTCTGAGACTGAGAGGGCTCGGGGAGCTGAGGGTGGCTGTTTGGAGCTAGAAAACACCTTACCAGTACATCTTAATGACAGGTGACAAATGAGCACCAAGTTCAGCTCGGTTATTCCCTGTTCATAAATCAAGGGCAAACTGCAGACAAGGGTGCATGTAAGAAGATTGGTTTACTCACTGCTCCAGAACAAACCTAAATGACACCAATGAAGCAAGCAATCTATATCAAAGATGCAGGCAGGGGGGAGGTAAAATTCTGCGTGTAAGCACTCTGTCACGCCAACAGTAGCTCACCTTTTATGACCGACAGAACGCAAGTCAAGTGAGACACACTATATAGCAATTTAAATGTTTAAATCATTTGTGGAAATAGATAGCTGCCATTATGATTCTGGGCTTTTGCTCAACTTGTCCTTTCTTTTCTGTGTTTTCTAAAAAACTGTAGAGCAACACTGACCTAATCTTTTGGAGTTGAAGCCAGATATTCGCATACGCTGAATAAAAAGATGGGGGTTTTTCTCTCTCTGTCTTTCAGTAAATTAGACAGTTTTTTTCCCTGATTCAGGTCAGCCAGAGCACCGAGATTATTTCTGTTTGCTTTAGGGATTTTGACTTGTTCCTCCTGACAGAAGTGATTTAAATGAGTCGGATATGTTATATTCTGAACTGAGACCAAGGTTTTGATAGACTAGTAAAAACTAGCCCCTTGATCAACACTTACATAGTCATGTCATTCGGCCGTGACGTATGTAATGCGTCAGCTCGATTGTAAAGAAAGTCACTCTATGAAGCTTACCAGATATTGCGTACTCTGACTGCCTCTTGTGGAGTTGGGCCACAAAATCTATGCCAGCAGTAAAATGCCTTAAACATTCGTCTTCCTGCAACTTTAATTGCTCAATATTTGGTAGTGTGGCCAGCATGGACTGAACGGCTCCGTTGGCCTCCTGTGCTGCCATTGCCAAATTACTACCCTATAGAGGCAAAATACAATTCTAACACAGTGCAAAAACTTGACATCATTGTTCATAGCTTCTTCTTCTGTTCACTGATTGGCCAGGATGAAACAAACTGAGAGATCAAACTCGATGGGACAAAACCCAGATGCACCACTGGCCAGAGATGAGAATTGAGCGGAATTGAGTAGTAAAGCATTGGCTGTTTTTGAAAGCAACTGCAAAACTCGCACTTAAGTCTCTGTTTCTTTGATATTTCAACGTAACATTCTATACTCGTGATACTTTGTGATGTGCCCCAATCCCTCCACCGTCAAGTACCTGCTGGAATGATTCTCTCTGGTTCACAAGCTCCTCTCCGTAATATACTTTTCTTTTACTTTTGCTTTTGTAGAGATGGCTTCGTCACGTTGGTACAGGACTCATTTCACTGTGGATAATGATTGGCTGGCATCTTCACAAGATCTTTTACTTTTGTTCTGGGGTTGATACAAACATTTTGCACCGAAACATGCTAATCTCTGTGAAACAAAACCCATCTTCTTCCTTAAAGATGTCATTTTAGCCTGCATATAGTTATTTGAAAAGAAGAAGGTAGCACTTTCAGCCACTGTATCCGGACTTGTAGAGCTCCACAGTTATCTTCCTGATATCAAAGCTAATATTTTTTTGATTTTTCTATTATGTCATAAATTGTTCATAGTCATAGTTATCTTTATCTATGTAATATTTGGACATTAAACAAAGCAATGAAAATAATTTTTCTCATCGTTCTGGCATTTGGCAACAGAAATCAAAAGATTTTGTCTGATTTAATGTTAGCTAGAAAATAATCGGTTGTGTGCTTTTATACGGTGTATTTAAATATCTCGATTCAACTGATCCAAGACTTTCTGGGGAGAAAGGAAAAAAAGAAAAGCATTTTGATTGAAGGTCTTTTCGTTTGGCTATCTATCCTCCCAGTGTCCCATTTTTACACCTCTCTTGTCCTCTTACCGCAGGCTGTGTTGGATGAGACGGATGCTTTTTGCCGGACTTTTCATTTGCCAGTGAGCCTGGCACAGGAATAATTACCTGTCTCTATGATCAATTACCTGATTACTCACCAGAGACGGGGCAGGATGGCTGAGGAACAAGAGCCTGGATCCGTGCTTTAGCAGAGCACAGGGCTGCTGTACTATACGCATCCGCAAAGCACAAAAAAAAAAAAAAAAAAAAAGTAAATAAATAAGACCATAAAAGAAGACATAAATGTGTGTTTAGCATGCATACATAATCTTTTCGAGCACATTTGACACACGAACACTGATCTGGTTGTGTTCTCCTGGAAACCAAACAGCTAGCAGAGTCAAGGACACACTGAGCGCTCGGCCAGAGAAAACACAGGGATGTCATTATGAACCATCCTGACACATTTTGGCAAGAGAGAATCCCTGACTACGGCACGACAATCCCAGGCTGCCTTGTTATGATGAAAAGTGTTTTATCCAAGGACAATTTATAAAATGAGAAAAAGGCTGTCAACAGAAAGCAAAAGAAATCACATGTTCCTCTTCCTGTTGACTCCTCTTTGTGTCCATAGGTAACTTCTCATCGGAGTGGACAGGAGGCACATGTGAGGCACCCCAAGGTTCAATCCTGGGACCCCTCCTAATTTATTTAATGGTTCTGTTGTACTGAAGTGGACTTTATTTGATCATTGTCAGACAGGAAAGTGGGTCATGAGAGAGGGCAAAGGTCATCAGGCTGGGCCTCGAACTTGCGACGGCCACGTAAAGAACCAATCCCTCCATATTGGGATATGTACTGTACCCTTACGCCACTGCCATGATCGGCCCCCACCTATTTTATATCTACATGCTCTCACTAGACTATAACAAGAAATAAGACTAGTTACCATAACTTTAAAAAATAAAGCAGAGAGATGCACCTGATCCAGAACATTGCTGCTGGCGTTCTCACTAAAACCGTGAACACAGAGCACATCACTCAGTACTAAAATCCTTACACAGGTTGTTAGCTCAAGGAATTTACTTTAAAATACTTTTGTTAGTTTATAGATCACTGAACAGTTCAGCACCAAAATATATTAGAGATCTGTTCTTATTACATTAGCCTTTCAGGTCTTCTGGTTTCTGGCCTGCTCTGCATCCCCAGAACCAGAACCAAACTGAAGGAGCTTTCAGCTTCTATGCACCACAAATCTGGAACAAACTTTCGGAATCAAGACTTAATGACAGGATTTGACAAAATGTAATGTTTATTGCTTGTTTCATAATTGATGACTGTATTATGTTTTATAATATATAACATATGTTTTATAATATATGTTTCTATATAATAAAACATATGATACATGTTTTATATCAACTGCCTTGTTGCTGGCATGTGCTATACAAATAAACTGGACTTGAATTGACTATTCAACCAGAACTTAAATCAGCTGCTCATTGAGCTGGTCTGTAATGATGGGCACCAATCCAACAACAATCACATCGACAAAACCGATTCGTCTCCGCGCGCCCTCCTTCTATCACAACGTCAGCTCCAGTAGCCAAAAGTATTTTTATAATCTGTCTGCTTTTACAGCTCAACGAAGAATGATTGGAGCATTTTAATATCTTTTAAAGGTTTTTTATTTTAAAGTCCATGACATTTATGGGAGGGATTTATATAGTGTAAAAGCTTGTTCTTCTTCAGAAATTCGGCAATTCACTCCAACACGCAGGATATCAACCAGTGGGCTGAATTTGAACTGGTAGTGACCCAGTCTTGTCTTATTAGTGGTTGGAGTGGATCACAGCGTATTGGCTTCTGTTCATCTGCATACTTTCCCCAAACAATCAATCTTGTTTGGTTATTTTGTCATTATTTTGACAAATTAATGAGACTCGTTTGTTAGATTAAGAGTATACCTTTTGAAAGAACAACAACATTTAAGCAGGTATTGAGAATACTTTCTGTTTTCGCTAGACGTAATATTCTGAAATATTGTATTTTTGTGAGCTGAGAGAAAAATCCTCATAATTACAACAAATAAAGGCTTACAAACTTCAGTCATTGTGTAATTAATGTGGTTTACTTAATGAATTGAGTTATAGAAATTGAATTGAGTTTTATGGATTTTATTTTTTTTTAACACAGTGAATCTTGCCAAAGTAGGAATGATTTGAGGTGCACATGTCCCAAGTGTTTATGTGGTCTTCAAATTACATAGATCTCAATTCAGTCAACCACTTTGGCGATGTGCTGGACAAACAAATCTAATTCTTGAATACACACCTTCCAACTTACAGGAGCCAGGAGCCCCCGCTAATATTCTGGTGCCAGATACCACAGCATGCCTCCGTAGGAGACCAGCTGGTTCGGCAGTAAAATGCGGATCAATCTGGTAGGTGGTCGCAATGTTATGCCTCATCACTGTAAAGTGCCTGATGTGAGGAGTGATTCAAAAATATTGCTGTTCTATTGAATCGGGATTTTACACTCAGCAGGTCTTGCTATCTTATATCTACACGTGTGAATGCGTCATTACATTGTCTTATATACCCGAATCAGACAGAGCAGTTCCCAGGGAGACAGCTCATTCACACAAAGAAAATCAATTTACTCTATTTTAACCTGTAATGAAGACTGGCAGGCTTGAAGACACCAGCTGCCTTCCAGTCAGTGCTGATGGACGGAAAGCAGAAAAAAGAAAAACACAGCGAATGAGTTGCTGGATGGAGATTATAGTTGGTCCTGCAAAGGTTAACGAAATTCTGGATTCATGAAAATAAATTAGAACAATAAATAAGTGGTGTGATCGTCTCTTACGTATTGCAGAGTTGAGTAAGCCAGAAACAAAGACAAAAGCTCTGCTCAGTGGGGGAAATCATAGCTATTAATATCTCTGCTTAGTACAAACAGAGAGTGAAAACCTTGATGTTGACTTTCATGAGAGGCAGACTGAGTGGCAGGGAAACACAACTGCCGCTCTGCAATCCGTTCTTCACATCTAGCAGACGCCGCATTAACATAATATTGCCTGCATGGATTCCTTCGTCTCCACGCAATTATGACTCCCCCATTTTAGGCTCGTACGCGAGTCAATAAATCCACGGAAATGAGTCACAGCCACACTCTCCGGCTCATAGATATGCAGAAGTTATGATCCAGAGGTTCTCTTATTTCTCTCTACGGGAGAAACGATTGACCTTTTCCAGTCACTCCATGTGTCAATGCAAACAACAACAAAGCAGCCGCCTGGCAGGGAAAAAGGCTTGGCGGCTCAGCAGCCCATCATCATTCAGGTAACATGGACGGGGAGGGCATATCGCAGAGGAGTTTGGTACCGATACGCTTGCACTCATGTCAAGAATATCAAAAACGGGGGAGCTAAAAGGTTGTATTAAAGTCAGCTGAAAGCTCACCGAGATGTTTGGAATGAGCAAATACTAAAAGCAAAGAAATGCATCAACCCCAGAGAGATGTAGTCAGGGTAAAACAGTTGCTGGTTGAATTCTGGGGATCACCTCTGCGATGATTGTCGAGGGTTGAAAGCAATCACATCCATATCAGTAACTCTGGCTATGGATGAGGGTCCGACATATGTATCTTAATCTAATCAGGATAGAAACCCAGTGAAATCCAAGATAAAGTATCCTCTAGGTAGTCCACGTATTCCCCTAACCAGTAGCCCTCTCCAGCTTATAGGAAATCCCAAGGCGTTGCTTGGCCAGAGGGAACATACACTAACACCAGTGTAGTCTGGATTTGCCCCATGGTCTGCTCCCAGTGGGACATGCCCAAGAGGCAACCTCATTAGACACCTAGACCGCTTCAACGGACTCCTTTAACAGGAAGCAGAGCTTATTGCCCTACCTTTAAGGTGGAGTCTGGCCTGGCCTGGCTGTGGAGGGAAGTCATTTCTGTCACGATTCCCACCTTATGCCTGGTCATATTCAGTCAACCCAAAAAGGTCCTATAAAAGAGGCCCATTGCTAGCCAAGGCCAAAACGTTCCATTATTTAGGACGCAAGTTGAAAACAACAAAAAAACGCTAAAAATCCCAAGCAAATTTGAATATTACATCGATGAAAGGTCGCACCAAAGTCGAACTGTTTCGCACAGACCTTTCATGTTCCACAAAACACACCAAGCCGATCTCTCCGCTCTCGTAACCATGTGGGTCGTGGAGTTTTGCCGTGAGTGATTTGCAACAACATAGTAAACACAGCGATTATGGCAGACTTGAATGACTATTATGAGTTCACAAGTTCTTCAGAGGAGGAAATAATGGTAATTGACAATATTTGTCATGTTATTGAGGAAAAAAACAGAAGGGAAGGCATCAGTAAAATGTTTTCCTGCTACATCGGACCAGAACTGGGCCAGCGGGAGTTTAATATTTCAGCTTGTACTTTCTCATGGTATTGGACAATTGCTCCTCAAAATCTGCTCTCAGACTGAAAAAGCGGTATTCTGACTACCCAAGTTTACCAGTAGTAACAGATTAATTACTTTCCCTTACTTCTCCTTAGCCGTATGTAATGAGTCTAGATTTAAAAAAAACAACAAAAAAGCTCTTTTGATCTGTCAGTTACACATCTTGTAGATGTAACCCTAGTTGTATAGTTGTAGTCTACTTTTTAAAGCTTTTCTATAAACATCTTAAGTGGTTTGAGGTTTGCTTTCATGTCTAACTGCCCTTCGCTGCATCTTAGCTCGCTTCCTTCTTTTTTCTTCACCATGCTCCCCAACAACCAACATCACTGTGAGAACACAAGTCATACATACTCTCATTACTTATTTTGAAGTGTAGGATGTTAGAAAATGCTTGATCAAGCGAGATTACTCAAAGAACAATATGCAACAACAATTGGTATGACAACAGCTGACCCATTTATTATTAACCAAGAGGTCTGCATGGGGGATACAAGTGCAGCTGGATAGAAATGCTGGAGCAGACTAAATGCTGGAGCACTTTATCTCCGATTGAGTGCATCTATCTGAGATTTTAGATGCAGGCAGATATAATCCGATACTTGTTGTTTGGCTGATATCAGACCAATTTCTGATATAAATATTGGATTGGGACAAACTGTATTAAGTGCAAAGGAATAAATGGGGTGTTGCTGTTTAGTATCCGATTCAGTCTTGGACTCTCCCAGTGTTTATTTGTATTCCAGAGCGAGACAGCAGAATGCCTTATAGTGCTTTTATAAAACACTCAAATCATATTAAAAGTTCATGCTAATATTGATTTTATGTTACTTTTAATAATTTATTAGGGCTGCCAAATTACTTTTAACATTGTGCATAAAAAAAAAAAGCCAGCAATTTTAAAAAGGTTTTCTCTAACAACAGTGGAACATTATGATAAACTGGGGTTCCTTAGCATATTGCTAATCTTTACTTGAACCCTCCTCATCCTCTCTCTTTTCCCTCTTCATGACATGAACAGTGTTGCTGGTCAAACATTATGAATGACACCCCACAGGGGCAACACCAGCAGTTATAGCTGTGTGTGTGTGCGGGTGGGTGTGTGCGTGTGTGTGTGTGTGTGTGCGGGTGGGTGTGTGCGTGTGCGTGTTCTTTGTGGAGGTCTTAAGAGAGAGTGCATCACACAGTGGTCTTTTCAAGAATGCTGATTTATCTGTTGTAAGTGAAAAGCAGTTCCCACATTAGAGTTAATATCAGAACCTGCTCCCATATTTATAAATTCATCAATTTTTTATCAGTAGTCAGACCAAAAGACTCAAGAATATTCAATAATTAAAAGTGTACAAAACTGCAGATCATTTGGACAATTTTTCTTCTCTAATTGTGTTCAGAGTTGTAGTTTATGACAGCTGAATTTGTTTCCTTTACTGAATTTGAGAAATTTGTTGAAAAAAAAAAGAAGGACAACACGAATTGCTTTGTCCCGAGAGCAACTTGGATTGTCTTTGCTGAAAAGCGATTCTTTCCCTCTCAAATATTAGTTTCAATGGAAGCTAACAGTTAGGAGTAATGTCCACCTGCCCTAAAAAGGTTTGGTGAAGATCCAGAAGCATAAATAATTTAGTGGGCTCTCTAATCCTCTAAAACCCCTTCATCTATCTCTATATTTAGGCAAGGTCTACAGCTCTAAAGTCCCTCTTGTAAATTTATTCTTGCTCATCTGCAAAATGTGCAAACCTCTAGGATTTATTTGCTACGCTCGACTGAGTACTCAAACTTGTCAAATTTGCTCATTTTAGTGGGAATATCTGTTGCGCTCAGGATTTCAGTGTCAATATGAGAACCTTTCTGTACACCAAAAATTCAACCTTTCCATTCAAGAATGGATGTAAAAGGGCAGTAATATGCATTTTCCAGGCACATAGTCTCATTTTATAGCATAATCAAGAAACTGTTACCTTCAGTTGTTCTAAAAATGCAATATTTATATCAAACATGACTTAAAAGAAATTTGACTTCGAAATTTAACTCTGTGAAATTGGGCCTCTGTCTCTTTAAGAAGCTCCTGTTCCTTCCAACTCAGCAGCCACAACTCCTTGAGTTCTAAACTAGCTAAGTACCAATTAAGCATCGCATTTAGATATTGCTTGACAATCTCATGTTCATTGTCTGCAGGATAAAAGATTATTCTGCTACAATTTGATGTTGTAGTAAAGGTTTGCTGTCCTTCTCCCTACATATATTTCATGTTTTTACTGATAAATACTTATTCAGTTTTAAACAGAACATAAATTGTGCATGTTTAAAGAAATAATAATTTACATTTCAATACTACCACACCCAGAAGTGGTAGTGTACAAACACGATAAGAATGAACTGTAAAAATATTTTGATCAACCAGTCAAACACTCGCTATTATGAATAATCCTGATCATTTAAGACTTCCTAAATAGTGTTCACTTCCAGTTTTTTTTTTATTCCATCCTTAGAGTCTCTACATATTTTTGCCACAGGATGAACAGTATTTTACCGATGGCAGTAGTTTCCCAGCAAAATCAGCCTTTTGCATTCTAAATCAGGAATAATCTCTGTTGAATGATTTAGCATCTAAATTAAGTGGCATGCATCTGATCTGTACAAAAAAAAAATAATAGTTTTTTTTCAACGGAATGATTTATTCAAGAAGAACACTGTTGCATTTTCAGCCAAAGCGTGAACAAACGCATTTTTGCAAAGAGCTGATTTGCATTCAGTTTTATTCACATCACCAGATAGGGGAAGCGTCTTCAGTTTGTGGGCTGCTTCGGTGAAAACATGCCGGATGATGGCACACAAACAAAATCCCCAAAAAAACCAGAATTGCCAAAATGGCTCTATTTTCTTCCTTTTTGCAGAACTCTATGGTCCACTGAATGCAGAGCGGTTGGAGATCCATGATGTAGACGTCAGGTTGAAAAGCCACAGAATAACACAGGAGTTTACCGACTCCTTCCTTTAATTCATGCTGTTCTGGAGCCAGCTCTGACTCATTGGGTCACACACTGTCATGAATCACAGAGAAAAGGCCAGAGTGAGCGGTGTTTACTTTTCACGTGTGCCTGTGAGAACCTCTGTGTGTGGAGTGGGTGGGGATATCAACAGGCTTAAAAAAAAAAAAATTGAATGTGCCTTTAAACTACGTTCCCTCAGAGAATATGTGGTTAAAATGGCAGCTGTGTATATCTGATCAATTTAGATTTAGGAGATTTCATAAATAATGTATTTAAGCATTTAAACATTTATTTACTTGATTCAATACTGTATTTATTTGTTTAATTTTGTCCATTTTGCTCTCCATAATTGACATCTATCAGTCTGAAAAGGGTTACAATGCCATTTCTAAGACTGGTTACCTGCACAGCTGTAAGTTATGTAGCTGGCAGAGTGGGGTCATAACCATAAAATCTATCAGAAGTCTCCCCATCCTGCCCATTTTAAAACAATTAATGGTGGACCAACCTACTGTTGGTCCACCATTCAATCGAAGCATTGCGACACTTTCGATTGATTACGTTTTTCAAGGTTAAATTCTCTAAGTCAGTTTTTTCCCTTCAAAGCGGAAACCATTTGTTAAGACTTATAAGTACTGCAGCTGTCTAGATGCACAGACTTCACACCATCGCTAAATCACTGCCTCAACCAGGGAAGCTTGCTTGCCCCGACGAAAGCCCCTGTGCCAACTTCATCTGATAAATTAGTGGTGTAACACACATCTGAAAAAGAACACGAAGAAAACAGTCAGGCATGGCAGCACTGCGCGATAGGTTTAGTGTGGCCATAAAAAATTACTGATGAATGACAAAAACAATTAGTAAGAAAATTAGCTCATTATTACGAAATTGGGGCAACAGGTGATTATTAGGAAATAATAGCCAAATAGTTTTAGTCTCAGTTATTGACGATAAATGCCTCCCTGCGAAAGCTTAGGTATTACGATAACAACAGATTTAAGATTTAAGTTCAGAAGAACAAATGTTTCTTCAAACAGCGTAGCTCTACACATGCGCATGGAATAAAGTACAAAGATATATGAACAAAAATAATTCAACTTTACAGTCAAATACCTTAATCAAGTAAAAAAATAAAAGAATAATGGAAACTAATAAACCTCCAAAAAGTAAAACACAAAAATATACAAATAAGAAACAGAAGCAATAACTGATAAAAAGAAATTATGCAATGAGATCACAGTTTAGTATGAACTGTGAATGTTGAGAAACAAGATTTATGTAAGACAAATTTAGAAATGTGGCCAAATTAAACAATTGGGAAAATTGTTTAATTTGGCTAATTACCATTTCTTTGCAGCAAAATGTGATTGTTGATATGGAACAACTTGAACCATATTTCTGCTCCCTAGCAGAAAAAACCTGACTGTGTTCATCCACGCAGGTGGAAAACACTCATTATTGGCAGCTGTTGCTGCCTGTGGTGCCACAAGCAGCTATTAAGATTAGGGGGAAATTATGTTTCATAAAGGAGCAGGTTAGTTTAGGCAGCATTTTCCCTTCCTATAAATAATATCATTATTTTAAACCATCTTTTTTGTTTACCCTGAAATTAATGTTGAGCCAAAACATCCAATTGTCACCACACACAAAAAAAAGCAAAATTGGACAAAATCTGGTGTGGGGCAACAAAGTATTAATTGCATTGCCTCTCAGAAGTGGACATTCTACAGAGTAAATGTAACGCAGATGCAATCATCCATAATGCATTATGCTGGGCAAGTGTTCATGTTGCAATGTTAGTTTGGAGTGTTGAGAGAGGATATCTGGCATATTGCACTGTGGATAATGGCTCCAAACACATGTGCACACATTTTCTTGTACACGCAGGCGCACACACAAACACACAACACACTGAATCGGTCTGACGTAGGAGCGGCTTCAACAAAATACATCTGGGTGAGAACCTGCCGCGCCTTGTATTGAGCCGGTAATGACATGGGAACTATATTAATCGTTGTTACATTGTGTTTACTTTATATTCTGAGCAAAGGTAATAATACATACAAACTGATCACTGAACAGAGGGAGATATTGCATCTGTCAATAATATTTATTGACAGGAGAATGTTTACTGAGACCTTGGATGCTGCACTTGTTATATTTATTGAGCACTGACTGAAATGTCCAAATAAAACCTGTTCATGAATATTGACAAACATAAAATATTGAAGAGTGTACAGAGTTGGATTCTGGGTAGTGAATTTGTGAACGCATGAATGGATGGGATGCTGCTGAACTGTTTTCTTGCTTTATTCAAAGAAATTCAGGCGAGTAAAACATATTTATTAATAAAGATAATGTTGAAATGAGTCATCACCCCGCCTGGTAGTTAATGCGACAATAGAGTATGTTCAGAATTTGTTTTGGCAGTAATTTAGAAGTACTGCATAGTAAATATTTGAAGAGGGTAAGAGTGTAATGCTTTAATATCCCCATACAAATCCAGTATAATCAACTGCTTCCAGAAGTCAACTAATTAGTAAATAGAGTTTACCTGTGTGTAATATAATAATTATAATAATAATAATTTTTTTGAGAGAGCGCCAGTTGGCAAACAGCATCACAATGAACCAAGGAACACAGCAGACAGGCCAGGTGTAAGTTTAGAGTTGTTCATCTTGATTTGGAGATAAAATCTTAAAAGATTTTTCACTTCAAACTTCTGGCATTTAGCAAACAGAAATGACGAAAACATTTGATTTCAACTGTAGGTTGAAAGAGGATTTAAATAGAATCAGCAAGGAGATGATTCAAAGGTAAACTGGTCTCGTCATTCAAACCGCTGAGCAGTAGAGAGAATTACACGGACTTTGACATGCCTACTCCATCCCACATTCAGCATCCAATTAATCAATTAAGAGCTGATCAACTTTGAAACATGGCTGGTCCTGCTGAGAGAAACTTCCACTGCGTGAACTGCCCTGCAGACAACGCCGTGCCTCTGACCATGTCCTTGAGTTGAACTTTCAGGATCCGAGTGGCTGTGTATCTGTCTTTGGTTGCTCCTCCTCTTTCTCTCTCTCATCCTCCTCCTCCTCTGTCTCTGAACTTACTGTGGCGGTCCATATGGACGGTGGGAAAACTGCAGTGTATGCAAACCTGTACAGACGTCCTGTGGAGTGTATGTTTGTTTTTATGGCCTGCTCCTCAATAACAGAATTCAGGGCTGCTCTTTGCCACAACAACAGACTCGGTGTTGGACCCAGCCGCTTTCATGTGTGCTCCTTCAAAGTGTCTTTTTATTCCGTTTTCTTATTTATTTCTCCAACCAGAAGCCCCGGATGATTGCTTTGATGTGGCCCGTCCCTCGGTGTCCCTCTGAGGAAAATGACAAAGCGCCATGTCACAGAGGAATGCTGAACATGTTGTGGCCGGTCGCCCAGGTCAGCCTCATGACAGCGGGCCAGTTTTGTAGTTTTGTCGACTGCTGCTTTTAATATGACAATGATCTCATTCTCTCCATCTCTCTCTGTGCTCAAGGAGATGTGTGTTCAGCCTTCTTCCAAGTGACTGGCTGTAAGCAGGGAGAGATGGAGAGGTGGGGGGGCACATTTCATTAGCTTACAATTCATGTTGAATTTATTAGTCCCATGCTGGTTCTGCGGGATGGAAGGCTGCTTAAGAAGGGGAAAATATCTTCTACATAGACACCTTTTTTCTCCATCTGCTTACAACGTGTACAGAAAATGACCGGGAGACATAAGAAGCCGGAAGGAGGATATATAGAGGATAGACAGGGAGGTGAATAAGGAGAGCAGAGGAATCCAAGAAGGCGGGAATAACAAACCCACCTAATAACAACGGCCTGTGGAAAATAAAGACTGTGGCGGTTAAAAAGTGTGTCAGATCATTTACCAGCGGGGGATGCAGGACTTCATCTGCCCTGCAGAAAGGCACTTGTCTAGTCAGCACTGCAACAAAGGAACAGCCACAGCTTTATTTGTGAGCCTGGAATGTTCCTGTGTGCGCAGGGCCAGCACCCAAACAACCATCCCTCAGCTCTACCTAGAGAGGGAACATGGATCTGACCCGAGCCAGACATCGCTGCAGATGTACAGACGCAAGTTGTTGTTGCAGGTGACCCGACAGGCCCGTAGCTCTGTTTAACTGCTGAAGTGACCCAGCAAAGAGCCCCGTCTGAATCACAGAGACTGATGTGGCTCAACACACATTCACGCTGTAGCATACCGATTTGAGCAGGTGGCACTATAAAGGAGCAGTGATATGTAAAATCAACTTTTTTTTTTTTAGCCGTGCATTATGCTATACTGCTATCAAAAACATACCTGGCCTTGATTCTTTCTTGCATGTTCGAGAAATCTTTGAATCTCCTGTGGTAGCATTATGTATTTTCCAGGCTCATAGTGCCAGGTTGTAGCACAATCAAGTAACTATTTTATCTTCAGCTGTTATGAAAATGTCATATAGGTATATCAAATATGACTTAAAAGAAATTTGACTTGGTAATTTAACGCCATTAAATTGGGCCTCTGTCTCTTTAAAAAGTCCTGCTCTTTCTGAAAGTTCGCCTTAGGAAGTCATAATATCTCTCCGCTATTATAAAACGGTGTAATTCACAAAAAAGTCCATTTTTCCCAGATGAGATTTTTCCACTTGGGGACCATGTAACAGATACACAAATTATCTGCTGGACTTTTTTCGGGATGAGCTTAGATGATCTTAGAGGAAAATTTCTTGCAAAACTTTAAAGATTGGACTCATGTGAAACATATAGGGAAACAGCATGCTTAGGTGTTAATCACCCACTTCCAACTCCCAAGGTACATGTGATGTCCATGTGAAGCCAATAAATTGTACGAGACAAACGTCTGAACAACGGCAGGGCCTGGAGGGGCTGGGTAGGTGACACCTAAAAACCCCCCCATGGACACCCAAATTTTAGACCGTAGAATGAAAACACATTTGTTAGTACGAGGACACAGCTGCAAACATTTACAAAATGTGATCGCATTCTGCAAAGGTGTGTGCGTGTGCCTATGCTACATATTCTTTTAGCTGAATAACACTTAATTTGTTTAGGTTGTCTAATATAAGTACAGATTGTGATGTTTGCTATTAAGCTTTCTCCAAAGATACTACATGTCTGTGCTATCTGTTTTATTTTGGATTTCAAAGAACGTACACCGTCTGTTATTTTTTTTTATATTTGAACTTTCAGCCAGACAACTTTCATATAAATTATTTTAACTTTTCGGGGTGAATAAAAATGGAGTAAAATTTAAACATTATCTTCAGCAATTCCTATTCAAGTGCTCATCTCTTCCGGAGAAGAGCAGGGCTGACGGGGACAGGGAATGAAATAAAACGAGTTACTTTTGCTTTTGTAGGTGAATCTGTTCATTTCAACATGTTAGTGTCCATTCATACAATATTTAAATCACAGTATGTCATGTCACAGAAATTTGAGAACATATAAGCTGTTTGAAACATAAGCCTTTACTACGGAAGGGGATTAGGACCACTGAAAAAATATTAAGAATTCTCAGAATTCTGGGATAGAAGTCTGAATATTTTATTTATTAATATTTTTTGTGTGGCCCTAATCCTCTTCCGTACTTTCCTCTAATGGCGAGTGATACAAAATGCTCTATTTTTAAACAATAAGAACTTCTGGGAAAAATACTCCAACACCTACTCCAAGTCCACAAAACACATGCAAAATGGTTTTGCGAACTCCCATAACACACACTCGCCCAGATTGGTGCATAAACACATTGGAGGTTCTAGAGGAGTGAGAATGAGGTGTTAATTCAAGATGGTGATGAAACCTCTGGCAATAAAGAGTAGAACATAAAAATAATGCATTTCGTGTCAATTCCCTCCAGCTCTCAAAACACGATTGACTTTAATTGAATCCGACCGTTTCAGATTTAGGTGGGGAGCTTTGACAGAAATGCTCAAAATATGCTGTGTATGCATATTTGTTTGTGTTATCAGAGCAGGAAAGTGAAGTGTGTGCGTGAATTAGGAGGAGGGCTACTTCATAAGAACATGGCACAGTTGTTAACCCTCTTTATAGCTATCGCCTTCTTTGGCACAGATGAACAGTGGGATATTAGCACTTAGCCTCAGTAAACACACGTTACGTCGTTGACCTCTGCACCTCTGAATCATCCTCCTAATTGCTGGAGGCTTCAGCAGTGTGGAGCTAAAGGGCCTCTTCTGTTTGGGTGTTCAGCTTCATTAACTTAAGAGAAAACCTTCTCAGAAAGAGATCCATTTCTACGCCTGCTCTTACTCCTCGACCGTTTTATCGCTTTTAAAGACAAAGTCTTCAAATTTTGCGTCTCAGATTTCTGTCCGTCTAATCCGAACACACGCAACCTCTTGTTGAATTCCGAATTATTATTCACGTTCCCGCGCAGGCTTTAGTCACACAAGAAGCGAGGCAAAACCCCCTGTCTTAACAAATGCTCCAGCAGCGGGCCGACGGGGGCTGCAAAGCGTGTCCAATCAAATGTCAAAAGAGCAGCGAGGCAACCCCAAACTATCTCCTGACTTTCGTTTCTTCAGTCTTCTCCAGTCGTGCTCTGAAACGACAGAGTTGAGTTCTCAGATAAGGCGAACCGGCAGATAAGCGTGGGAAACCCATCGACCGGCTATGACAGCCATCCGGCATCCACGTTGCTCAATGCACAGTGACATCTGCCGCACCTCTAGACGTGGGTTTTTGTTCTGTGTCTTGCAGATGCTATCGTGTTCGATTGTCTCTTCATATCAAGGAGAAGGGAAAACAGTGAGTGTGAGATTATCACCCCTTGAGGAGATTTAAGGTTTAAAACGCTTCTCAGTCCTTCAGGATCAGATGAAATGCTTAGAGCTGAGCCTTTAGAGGCGGCGCAGCACAATCTCTTTGTCATACGTTTCATTGGTAGGGCCAATTATCGCATCAGTGCCAGATTGTATTGTTCAGATCAGACCTGTTTTCTGTATTTGACATGCAAGATTAAAATCCCATCGCGCCTGGCTCGAACAGAAGATGCCGGATCTCCAAGGAAATGAGCATTTGAGGATAAATAAATCTGTGCAGACGACGGTGAAGCATCTTCCTGGTGGATCCTGCACCAAGACAGTCTTCCTCACCTGTTTTCCCTCGGGCGATTACACCTCCAGGAGGAGCCAGCTATTTCTCGGCCTTGGGACATGCTCCTTTACGACCCGGTTTCCCCAAGTTCTCGCAGAAAGTCTCACAAATTTCACCTGCTCACCCCTGTCGGGCCTGGAGGAAAGGATCTGTTGAAAGAAGTCTGCACTCGTTTGATTCGTGCAGCACACGGGGACGTGTTCACGTGTTGCTATGCAAAACTACAAATACTGTGAGGGTGTAACAGTGGCATGTCGGGCTGAAGTTGTGAAAGCAGTTGTGATTTTGGTTTTGGGGGAAAGCGCTTAGCAGAAGTCGAATTTATAGGACCATAATTACTCCTTCATGAGACCCAGCCAGCCGGCTGTCATGTACTTCTATGAAGAAATTATGTCTAAAGACAGCTTGCACCATATTCTAATTAGGAGCAAGCCCTTGCTGAAGCTACTTATAAATTATTCTATTTTAATAAACCTGTTGTACTCACACTATGAAGGCCACAAACTGAGTAAATAAATAAAGGAAAGTTGTGGTGGCTGAACTGTAGAGATCAACTGTCAGGCCCCCGTTATTAGCAGAGCTCACTCCTCAGCAAAATGTTTGACCAAGACTTGAACTGTGTTGGCCAGAGTGTGTGTTTGAGTGCGTGTGTGTGTGTGTGAACTGAAATTCTGCTCCAGGCTGATCCGAGTGTGCTGGGATCCAAACATTTGTATCTGTTGACTCCGTTCTGTGAAACTGGAATAGAAACGCTGTGTAATGAGCTGACAGTTCTCACAGACATGTTGCAACGCATACAGTAGGACGCAGTCAGGATTTGGCTGGGTGCAATGTCCTACAAATCTTTTGAATTGTTTTTTTTGTTGTTGTTTTTTTTTCACTTTTTTTGATGTAATGACCACACCATTCAATGTTTTCTATTTAGAAAGTCAGAGCATATGGTTTGAATTTTCTTTTTTTGTTGTTTTTACAAATTAAAATGTGAGAAGTGCGGCATGCATATGTAGTCAGCCTCTTTTAGTCAATATGAATTGACTGAAAATCTATATATGAACATATAGATGTTCAGATATGGACATCTATAATGTCCATAGATGAATGGACAGTATAGATGTCCATACTGAGATGAATGGACAACTCAGTGCAGTCCAGCTGTTCTGTGAAGAGGTTTGCTAGAGAACATCAGTGATCAAACAGCACCATGAAGACGAAGGAGCGCAGCAGACAGGTCAGGGAGAAAGGTTTGGAGAAGTTCAAACCGGATTAGATTATAAATGATATTCTAAGCTTTGAACTTCCCACAGAGCCTCATCTGAAATTGGAAACAGAGAAGTACAATGGCACCCCTGCCAAGACATGTCAACAGAGGCCAATGGTGACTTTGGAGGAGCTACAGAGGTTCATAGCTGAGGTGGACGAGGCAGACTTTGTGCACATGTAGCCAGGTCTTTATAAAAATTAATATCTCCAAGAATAACACAAGTTTGTTCAACACAGACGGTTGAGGCAGATGGAGGCTTTTTACTTTTAATCAAGGTAAAATGATCATTTTCTCACAATGGAAAAGGTTGAGTACAACATTATGATAAGTAGAAACACATCTTTTACCGAAAAGCCAACTTTTCTGCATCCAAATCAGCTTTTATTTAATTTATTTAAGTTAGCTAAACATTATGAAAGAAAGAGACTCGAATCCTGTTCTAATAACTGAGACTAAATTTATTCAAACGAGTCCAAAGACTTTGGAAATTACATGCTTTTTTTCTTACTACAGAAAATACGCAGAATCCTTTCAAGTTTTGGATCTATGATGAACAACATCAATTATATACAAATAAATTAATAAATAAAATGAAATAACTGTGATATTTGCTTTATTTTCTAGGCCCACAAGTACTTTTGACTCTGCGATTTTGGTCCAGGTGACATAAAGTTTGGACGCCCTTGGTTTAGATCGAAGCATACTCACGTGTTAAAATGGCCCAGTCAAAGTCAAGACCAGAATCCAAATGAGAACTGCCATCAACACTGATTGAATTTAACTCGACTACTTGTGAAACTCGAGCTCAAGTCGCTACAAGTCTCCAGATCTCTTAGTATTGTCTATTTCATTGTGACACCAAAACAAAAACAGAAAAGCCAAAAGCATAAAATTCTGTGAAACTATTGTTTTCTTATCGCAGCAAACCGTTCAGACACAGCTGCACTCTTCACTTCACGTTTGCAGCTGCCTTTCCCTCTCAGCTGTCACACATTGAGTAAACCCAGACAAATAAATGAAAGACACAGCATGTTGAACCCGCAGACGCTTAATATCCTGAAGGCGATGTTTTGTGATTTGCAGAGGTAGCCACTGTTTAAACCTCACAATCCGAAATTGTAAGGCCAATGTTTACTCATGCTGGCGCCATTGTAAGAAAAAAAATAAAAAAATTTATAATAATAAAAAAATCTGATTTTCCGCCTGCACAAAAAGAGTTACCTGTCAGGAATTGAGGAGGTCTGATCAGACACTCAAAAACAGCAACCAGCAGACCTGAGATTTCATAAATAATCAACATGCTGGTTGTGCTGCTGTTGCTCTCAGGGAGCAAGAAACATTTTAATAGGAAAACAAGCAATGTGAACCTGATGGAATGACTGGTGACAATGCACCTTTTCTTTTTTGGGACATAATCAAATTTAAATCAGTTATGAACAAAACGTACTTTGATGTAATTCAGTGCTGTGCTCCTCTTTAAATACAATACATGAGGCTTTAAAGTAATGACACAGCATCAAAGTCAGTGTAAAGTATAATATTTAGTCCATATTTAGATACATATTGGTATATTGTATTATTCATGCTTTAAAACACACTGCACTGGCGCTCATCTATCTTGTAGTGTTGCTTATATGGCCATCTCCTTAGTTGATCATGTGTTGAGCATATCCCCCCTCTAACCCAACTCATTATCTCTAATACTGGCTTGTTTCCCTGTTGTAGTTCTAGGAAATTTACCATTTGCTCAATTCTTCACCGCATTCAGACACCTCACGGATGAATTGATCTACTTTATTACAATAAAAGATAACAAAGGGCGCATCAATGCACAATCTGGGAACATTTTAAATGTAAGTGAAACATGGCATGCGCTAGGTGGTGCACTGTGTAAGTGAGCAAGTTTACTGTATAGGATTTGATCATAGCTGGGGGGAAAAAAATAAAAGAAAAAAAAAATAAAAATCTGTTGCTCAGTAGCGCCACTTGCGCTGGCCCAGCGGCAATACCTATCAGTCTTGTGTTATTACAGCCCTCATGACCGCGACAAAGTCAAGGCAGCAATACTAACCCAAGAAAGTCTGGATCTGAGCTGTCAAAATAAGACAAGCTGTAGTTCACAGGTAATATAACTTAAGCCTTAATTGTCTTTTTGTACACATGAGATGAACAAAACTGATTTCTATTATGCCTAATATAATCATTGATAATATTAATATTATTATAACACTTTATTATTGTTAATAATTATAACAATAATTATTGTTATATAATAATTGTTATTATAATGATTATTATTATTAACACTACTAATAATAAATTCCATCAAGTTAACTGTGTGATGTTATTAACTTAAACTACAAATGGTAATAACAGCAACAATGCTGCTGTTATGACTCAAAAGAAAGGCTGGCAATGACAGTAACAATAACAATAGTAATAATACTAGTAATTATTCTTTTCATTCATTCATTTTTATTTAAATTATGCCACTGAGTTGCAACTAATCTAAGATCTTATTTATTTTTAATAACCGTATGTTTATAATGTGAAGTCTGCCATAGTTTTTAGTGACTGCATGTTTTCACTGCTGGTACATCTGATTTTCTCCACTGCATGACATTGTATTGTCTTCTGTTTACCTACTACTACTACTACTACTACTACTACTACTAATAATAATAATAATAATAATAATAATAATAATAATAATAATAATAGTTTTGTATGACTAAACTGAAGGTTCCAACACAGAGAACAGAACAGACAAGTGTGAAGAATATATGTTGACAAGTTGCAGTGCTTTTTGAGGAAATTATGGAGGACGTTCTGTTAAGCTAAAGGGACAAAAGACATCTTAAATATAAGACAGTAGCAGAGCGGGAGAAATCTCTTCACTTCTCTTTTACGTATTAAAAGCTTTATGTCAAAAATTGTCCTCTAAATGTTTCTAGTGAAACTGTAAAAGTAGCTTTTATTTTGGCGGAAACGTCGCTCTGTGCGCGAGGTGTCTCCGTGGACGCGCTGCTAGCTTGATGAGGCTCTGACCGCGAACGAGCCAATCGGCTGTGGAAGGCAGAGTTGTCCCTGTGGCCGCCATTAAAGAAAGGAATCCATGAATTCAAATGGAAACCAACAGGAACCGAGGCTCCAATAATGATCCAAATCTTTGCTGAAACGTAGGGCCGGCGCCAGATTTCGAGACGTTTCGCCAGGATGTATTTCATTTTCTGGATCAATTTAGCGATGGAGGAGTGAGACGAGGCGTTTTTATTATTTATTTTATTATTTATTTTTTTATTTTTTTTTTTTAAAGCGGAGACCGTTTTAGGGCTAAGGGGGAGGGGGAGAGTTGCTTCTTTGCTCTCCTTTTCTTTTTGTTTTATGAACATTTTCACGCTCTTTTGAACATGGCTTTACGGCGTACTTTTGGGATGTCGGCGTAGGGACGGCATTGTCTCTTTTATCCGCTTCTTTGTTTTTATATATCTCTGGCGGAGGAAACTGCTGTCGGAAGGTTGTTTGTAGAATTAACTCCTCCAAGCCAAATGTTACAGACAGATATTTCTCGCTGATTAGGCTCGCACAGAAAACACACAGAGGCTAATTGGCTTTTTTTTTTTTTTTTTTTTAATTTCCACTGGACGTGAAAACGATGGAGAGTTGGATCTCGCAGTGAAGAAGGATGAGTTCTTGTTTCGTACCGAACGGGGCCAGCTTGGAGGATTGCCATTCCAATCTATTCTGTCTGGTAAGAGATTTAAAACTAAAGGAAAGGAGCCATTTTTAACAAGCTGAAGAGGAGGGGAGGCGGGGGGCGGGGGGAGCTATGCTAACGTTAGCCACAGAGGCATCAGTTGATAGTAGCTTAGCCAGGCTTAAGGCCCTGTCAAAGCTGACATTAGTAGACGACAGGGTTATTTTTACTTTAAATGAAAAACGATTTTGAACACTTTATCAGCTGGCTTCAGTGACCTGTCAGTTGGCGTTAACTTTCTGTTCAAGGGTAAACAAAACTCTCACCCTCCTTGAAAGCTAAAGCTTGTGTTGCTACATCTCATTTAACATTTAGTTTGCCACAAGAGATGGAAAACTGTGTGTGTGGTTGTTGTTTGTTTTTTTTCCACCCCCTTTTCGCACTACTACAAACCTCTCAGTAACGATGTCGTTGCACTTTCTCCCGTTCGCCTCGGCGCCTTGTTTATTATTAACCTGCTACTATCTGGTTCTCGTCGCATTTCCACGATGTTTTTATCAGGCGGCAGAGCCGCAATCCAGACACTTGATGCACTTCGCCGAGCATCGGCTTTTTGAGTTGGAAACTGCCAGACCTTTGGACAGTCGCTTCTGGACAGGGCTACTGTTTATGTTTAATGCTGACACCTCCTGAATGAACAGGCGGGTGTCACTGCACGGCTTGTCCAGACGAGCCCGCCACTCTTTAAAAGCCTCCTCTTCTTCTTCTTTTGTTTTTTTTTTCCTCGAAAGTTTTTCACTCTTTATGATATTGCAAAAAACAAACAAACATGTAACATAGTTACTGTTGCTTATGTTTTATTATTATTATTATTATTATTATTATTATTATTATTATTATTATTATTATTTGGCAGTACCTTAATCTGCTTGGACTTCATATTCTGGTATCAGCACCAACTATGTCACAGGCTGATTATATAATGGTTGGCATTCAGAACCCCTGGCAGTACAAACAAACAATCAAACCAAAAAAAAGGGAAAAGAGAAAACAAACCCCCCAAAAAAAGGAAAAGAGAAAAGGTAGCAGCATGCCTCTCTGTTGAAATGAAACTTATCCAGCCTTTCATCTGGATGTTTCTTATGCGATCGCGTTGCCAGTTGTGGCTGGTTAACATCACCCTAAATAGCTGCGGTCGGAGATCTCTGATATTATTTAAGTCCCATTTGAGACAAACAGTGCATTAGGAGCCACAGCCTGCCTGCTCCATATTCTTAGCCACAGCAGCAAACCTAGTGGGCCTGTTTACAGTCCGTCCTCTGGCCAGATGATCAGGAAAACAGTGTGTGTGTGTATGTGTGTGTGTGTGTGTGTGTGTGTGTGTGTGTGTGTGTGTTGTTGCAGTTAATTGGCTTGTCAACAGGTTTAACTGTACGCTGGTTATGGTGCCGAAGTTTTAAAAAGGCAGAAGTTTTGGGGAAGAATTGGCTAACCCTAACCCTTACCCTAAATGGCTGACAGTTTCCACTGTTGTTACATTTTAAAGTGCAGATTCAACAGTCATTCTCCAACAGATGAGAATCTGCATTATTATATGCATAAAAATTTAAGTTCTCCCATAATTTCTTTAGTCTATGTATGCATTTTTTTTGAGTTAATTGAAAATCAGATGATGATACGTTATGTTTTCTTCCAAAAATTGGGATAATCTTGTAATTCATGTTCTGTTGAATCAAAAACACCAAACCAGCTGCAGATTTTTTATTTATTTATTTATTTATTTATTTATTTATTTAAAGAAAAGCAGACCTGCGAGAAAATCCGATTCAACCACAGAAAACCTGATCGCTACACTTTTTAGTTTGTAGTTCTTTTGATAAAGTGCCAGCTGAACGTGTCAGGAGTTTGTGTAAAACAGAGTCATGAACACCTGCTGCGCCTTGCCGGTCAGCTGGCTTGCAGCAGATATGACTTGGAAACGTTTCAGGTCAGACACTGGGCTCAAAACTAAAGGAGCTTCAAAATTTAACAATTTTCTAACAAGTGCTTTTTTAATTTTTTTTGTGTTAAAATAATTTAAAAAAAGAATAAATGAAGGGTAGTATATATTATTGTAAATGTAATAACAGATGCTATTTCAGCTGCAGTATGAATAATCTTTGCTTTTCTGTTTCATATTTTTGTGTAAATGCTGCGACACTATCTCAATATTATGAGAAACTCGTACATTTATGGTAGCCGGTCAGTTTAATGTCCGCAACTTTAACATTTGATATACAATTTTATTGGAAAATAAAGTGATTAAATGCTGCAGGAGTAGAGGGGGAGAAAAGTAAGTTTTTTTTGTTTTGTTTTTTTTTTCTGTTGCAGTCTCTCTCTTGTGCTGAGCAAACTGCACAGATTACATATGCAGAGCTCTGCCAGCGAAACCAAAAGGGGGGGGGAAGACGTGAGCAGGGAAATGCCTCTTTACTAATGCTGACATTAAACTCATTCTAATAACAACACGGCCGAAACGCCACCCTGCGTTCAGCCGTCCTCCCTCCTGAAGGTAACATTTCCCTGCAGAAAATTCCCACTCTCTCCCCTCAGCGCCGCTCCTGCTGACTCCGGACCGCGCTGCGCCGAGCTCGTAATTATAATGTTTACGACCTCGCTTGAAGGCAGCGTTGGCTACGACGCGACAGACACGACGGAAGTTGGTCGTCGGCAGTGCCGTGCTCGGCTGGCTAAAGTTTTTTTTCTTTTTTTTCCTCTCTCTTTCTCTTTCCCTGCATGCTGAGACTAAGCATAACACCACTGCTGTTATGACTCACTTGCTCAACAGAGACCACTTTGTGGTTTTATGGCAAAAAGAATGTGAACACATTGTGGTAGTTTACTACCCTCTCTCCCCCTCCGTTCTTCAGTGGATGGCATGATGCTGTTGGTGCAATAATATTCTTATTATTGCAGTAAGTCCATGAGAACGCAGGTGTATCTGTGAGACCTTTAGCGTCTTTCTTCTACATTTAATTGATTGAATTTGTCAAATACAGGAGTGAATTTGCATCACTTTCAAAAAGAAAAATGCCAAAGCACCTGCTAGTTTCAGGTTTGCTTCAAGACAGGCTTACTCAGGGTGGAAAGGTAAATAGGCAGGAAAAAGAAACTTGGTAGGAGAGGAGCATCTGTGACATGATTTGAGCAGCCTCACCTGTTGTCTCGCATCTTGAAAAGGCAGCTGCTTGAACACAGTGTTCCCTATTCAGACCCAGAACCCGAAGTTGCCAGAGGGGAAGGTAAGCTAGCTGGCAGAATACTAGAGGTCGCGACCCCGCCAAGTTATAAAGTGTGCGTCACCTCAGGAAAACTTCTCCCCTCTCTCTATCCATTGGCTTCGGCCTCACAATCCCGGCTAATGCACCGGCGTGATTCCTGGCTCTGGCGTTAGGAAATCTAAAACTCCCCACGACTGGCGCTGGCCACGCCGCCCGGGACGCTTCTCCCAAGCAGTTGCGCCGCATACCTGAGTATTTAGTAAGAAGCGAGCAGGAAGGAACGCCGTGTTGATTCACAGGGCTGGAAATGTCTGAGGTACACTCATGCACACAGCCTGGGAAGCAGGGCTGCTGGAAGGAAATACTCAGGAATCTTTGGCACTCTCTATATTTTTCTTTTTCTTTTTTTTTTGTAACTGTAACTAATTTATTTAGAAAGCACAAACAGCGCAACTGCAGACGGCAAAGCTATCTTTGGGTGCAGAGTTGTGGCATGCTGTTTTTTTTTTTTTCGTTTTGATCTCAGGGGGATTTAAGGACACTTTGATCTAGAATTTTTTTGTGCATAAAATTGGAGGAAACTCAGCTGTAACAGCTAAAAGCAGTAGGTTGACTTAAATAGAGATGCATCAAGCAGACTACGGTTTGTTAACCTTTGACCTATCGGTGGGCGAGACGGACTTTAAAGTTTTCATCATGATGTTTTGTGGTACTATTGTGATGACAATAAAAGTGAAAAGAACAATTTATCACTTCTTTTATAGGCAACTTTATGCAAGAATGTGACTTCACGACACAGGACGTCAATGATGCTCTTGAAAAAAATTGTAACGCACCTCTTTTGGACAGCAATCATGCAAATAAGTGTTCACAATAATTGCATTCATTAATTGGAATGTATTGTGACGATGATAAATCACAATTCTTATAAGAAATTTATCATGATAAATGATAAACGATACGATAAATGTCCTCCCTTACTTTGACCTACTGGGATCAATTTTAACCAATTCTAGTTTCTCTTTAAAAATATAAAATACAGCATTATGAAGCAGGTTTTCTAGCCTCCCTAATCGAGTAACTATATTTATGTTTGGAAAAGAGACGTCACACGTCTCTGTGAGCGTAAGAGTACTGCAAGTTTTTGGCACTTTTTAAAACACAGTGATCGAAGTTTGTGTTTTTAAATTAGCTTTTGCTTGCTCTGCTAACAAACAATAATAAATAATAATAATGTTTGCGTACATTCTAGAGAATTTGGGTTCCAATCTAGTCTCGTCTGAACCAGTATCCATCTGGCCAACGGCTCAAATCCCAGCATAATCCATGACAAAATGGGTCACAGATCCAAACGTTATTTATGTTGTTTATGTGGTACTTTTCAGATCCAACATTTTAAATGAGTTTATCCTCAAAGAAAGACAGTTTGTTGAGGTTTATTATGTAATTGCTGACCTTGTAAATATAAATAGGATTTAACATATGTGGACAAATCGCAGGGGTAACTTCAATATTGGTATCGGCACATATATCCCGTTCAGATCTGAAAATTCCTGAATCTGAGCATCTTTGCTGTCATGAATTGCAGATGATGTTATTAGAATTATGTCGCTCTTGGTGGCAGCGTGTTGGTTCTTTCTGCTTATAACTTTATTGTTTTTTTGGTTGAGGCGTTACACGTTGCGACAATTATTCCCTCTGATGTTGGATCCTGTGCAGTTGGAAGGATTTTTGCTCTTTTTTTTGTGGCAACAAAGTATTTTTTTTACAACTGGGATCAGCTAATTAGCATCTCAGAAATTCAAATAATACCTGAACTATGATCCCCGAATCCAAGAGGAGTTGAAAAGGAGATGGAGGAAGTTCAAATAATATCTTCCATCTGTCACAATGGACAAGGATCAAATCCCCGACTTCGTCGTGTCTCTACTCGGCTTTCTAACCACACGCCCTGACAGAGAGCTAGCGGAGTGACAAAAGCAAATGAGGCGGATTAGCAGTGCTTTCTAACAACCGATGGCGTCATCCACTACTCATGCTACTGGGGAATATCGTCTCCACTGTCTGGAAATTGAGCTGTCATAACGCTGTCATACAGCAACAGTCTTCAGTGAGAGGCTTCTTCAGATTCGTTGCAAGACTGACTACTAACAAAAATCCTTCCTTTCCACAGCATCACATTCCAGAATGACTCTGAAGATACTTGGATGATATGAGCTACGACATTTAATTTCCCTTAAGGATAAATGAAGTGTTTTTAAATTGAATTTGAATGGACCGCTCTGTCTTGCTGCTTTTTGATGTATTTAAAGTTCTTCCCCTGATATCCAAAACCTCAACAACACAGGACGTAGCTCACGTTGACTCTTCGTCACTCAGTAATAGCGTTCAGTTTTATCGTTGGACAACCTTGTTATTCCATATGGTAGTTTCACTGGACAATGAAACTTTTCGACCGGTCAGGTCGGTTCCGAATAACAGCTGATTTCTTCGTTTTACATTTCTAGTTGTGGAACGTCTGTCCTTGGGTGTCGACAGGCTTTCAGCGCTCTGATTCAGCCAACGTTTTTAATGAAGCACTCGATGCCACACAAACCCCTGACGGAATTATCGCTGTGTACACTACCTGGTGGGAGATTGTGAAGACAAACTTTAGGTCTTTCCACAGTAACATGTGGTAACATTTTACCTGGCTTCATGCTTACATAGCTTAGTCTTGGAAGAGGAGAACAAATTTCATTAAAAATGACTTTGGAGGAGATTTGCTAATTCTTACAGGAGGCACAGACACTTCTACTTCAACAGACTCCCTGTACGTCCAGTCGGATGCGCGTCAAACCGAATGGAGCCACTATACCGTAAAAACACAAAAGCTTTCCAGGAATTTATTTTGGTCTAGATTCCAGTGCAAACTAGCACAATTGAAATGAGACAAAAACTAACTTACAAGCAACTTTTCAGCAAGAAAATTCCTTAACATTGATAAAAAAAAAGAAAGTATATTAGGGAACTTTTGACTTTAATCAAGCTCCCATATCTTGCCAAAAAGTTGCTTGTACCAGTAAGCTAGTTTGGCCTCACTTCAAGTGTACAAAGATTTTTCACTAGAAACAAACGTAGAAAATATTGGGTAACTTTTTTTTTTTGCTGTGTAGCCAGCATTGTTTACCAAATGTTGGACGTTTCTGTTAAGGTCCTAAATTTCGTTTCAGTTCGTTGCTACTACATTTCGTTGCTTTGTACTTGTGACAGTGCAATGACAATAAAGTTGAATTCTATTCTATTCTAATTCTAAACATCTACTTCATCACAACATCCTCACAGATTTAATAGATCATGTGAGCAGGAAAAACCCGCGTGCTGCGCTTGGTGAACTTTATGGTGCTTGTGCATACAGTAACTGAAGAAGTTTTCTTGTGCGTCCATCCATCCATTTCGTTTCTAATAAAGTGCTTGTGGTCCGTACAGGGTTTGTACTGGTGCTTGAAATCCTTGAAAATGCTTGAATTTCAAGCATTTGAAACACACACACATTATGGATGTGTGTGTGTGTGTGTGTGTGTGTGAGAGAGAGAGACCTTTAAAAACATAAAATTTAGCTATATTGTACTTCACCTGTCCCTCCTGTAGAATGTAGAATCACGTAACATTATTAATAACAGTAATAAATGATATCATACAATAGTGAGTTGAAATTATCTCCTGTATTAGTTTTATCTCCAAAGTGTAGAGCTGGAAAAGTTTATTTTTTTTGTTACAAAGTAGGAACAACTTGTCGCTCGTTCAGGTGGCTTCCTTCAAGAGCAGCCACAGGAAAGATGCGTCAGTCCTGATAACACCAGAAACGGTCACACACACCAAAAATAAAATAATAATAATTAAAAAAAAAGGTCATGGCCAGAGCTGTAATGTAAGACGAGGAGGGCTGCCTGCTGCTCCTGCAAGTTAACAGCCGAGCAGCAGCAGCTGAGGCTGCAGCACTAATCAGTATTTTAGCTACGACAGTGGCTAAATCCCTGCAATGAACTGGGTCAAACTCTGGGTTACCACTGTGTTTGATCAGTTGTGTTTTTTTTGTTGTTTTTTTTTTCTCTCTGCTTGACTCGTGCGTTTAGTCGCACTGTAAAAACTAGGGATAACTACAGGCAGCTTGTTGATGTTTGACAGGAGCAGCATGACACATTAAACTGCTTAATATTTTCGTTATTGTTTTAATTTATATTGAAGTGCCTTGTCACTCACTTAAAGGATATTAAATCAGATGTGCCATTAAAAACAGTATACTTCGGAAAGTTGATTTTTAACATGTACATTTTTAGATAAAGGAAAAAAAATGTGTACAGTTGCATACTTTTATACAGAAAGGAAGGTCAAAAAGCAAAAAATCCAGCGGAGGCGGTGAGCAACGGCAGCAGACAGCTAGACAGCAACAGGTGGCTGCAAGCAGGAGGAACTTCAGCACTGAGTTCAAATGTCAGTGTTGACACAGCTTAGTACAGTGTAGCCATTTTTTTAACGTCTTTATCTAAACTGCAAATGTTCAGATGTTTGTAATGATCTAGGTGCAGCTTTTGCAGAAAATACATTTGAAGTTGAACTCGAATAAAACAAAAACAGATCTCTCCCTGTCTCTCTCTGTAAGTCCTGTAAGTCGATATCAGTTGTTTTCATGTCGATAAACTGAGAGGAGAGAAACTCCAACCGCATAATGCGGAGAGATGGGCTGATTACCTGCCAGGAGGAGGAAGGCTAAGATTTGGGGAGAAAAAAAAAGTTGCCGTTACCAACAATGTTGTTTTGAAGTGTTGAAGTCATTTTTAATGGTGTGCAGAGAGAGTTTCCTTCTGCTGCTTGGAGCAAAGAGAGATGGAGGGTTGATTCTATCCACACCTGTTGCTCCACACTGCTGTTCAGCTGGCTGAAAGAAGACTGTTCACTTTTCCCTAGATTACAAGACAAATTTGGCCGAGAACAACAAAAAATGTAGAATATTCTGTGGAAATATTCCAAATTTAAACATTTTTCCCCCTTTATTTTCTTTTTAAGTATATCAAAATTCATATGATTAAATAACTATTATACATAGCCTTATCAAAACTAATGTATGCGTTATGTTATTTTAACGACAGAAGGAATAATTGCTGCATTTCTGTTTCCAAAAACAACAAACGTGCATATTGTTACTGTTGTAACACTGAGTTTTATTGTGCTTTGGGAACTTCCTAGTGCTCCATATTTAGTATTATACATTATACCTCTTAAAAGTTAGGGTTTAAAAGGTAAGTATCTTCAAAGACTCGCTCTGGGCAGAAACGATTTCCAGTAGCAGTCAGTCTCACAACAAATCTCAAGGAGCCTCTGACTGAAGACTGTTGCTGTATAACAGTCTGATGACTTTCCTGGAAGACACAATCAGTTGTTAACTTTCGCTGCTCCTCTTTAAACCGTTTATTGTATCTCTTATCGTTTCTCGTGATACGTTTCTTATCATGGTGAGAATTTTGATTCATCACTGCCAAAACTGTTGTTGGCATTGTTAGTTTTACAAGTTCATCCTATTTTTGTTCAATGAAAGCATCAATGAATTATGAAACATGATTAAATCCAGTTACAATTTACAGTTAAGCGATATAAATCACGCTACTTTGTGTGACTGGTGTCCTAAAGAGACGTATGACAAATAGGAATGTTTTTCAAGCATTTGTGTTTGAGGGGCTATTATTGCTGTGACACAAAGTAGCAGCCTAATATATATATATATATATATATAGTTACCCTAAAAATGAAGCAACAAAAAGTCCTGATCGCATAACCACAACATATTGCGATAAAACTTTAACTTCATATCCCCCTAATAGTTAGAAAGCCGTACGTTTATAGGTATACTGTAATTTAAAGAAGTGGAAACATTTGTATTTAAGTGACCAGTTGCTCTAGTGTTTTCCATCTGATCTGCCTCTGATCTATAGTGTGTAAAGATTTACCAAATAAAATCTGACATCGAGTTCAAAATAAATTATGGAATAAATTCCCCACTCAGCTGTACTTCTCTTTAAATAAAACATGCAGATTTCAATAAATCCACTTTCTTTCTTTCTTTCTTTCTTTCTTTCTTTCTTTCTTTCTTTCTTTCTTTCTTTCTTTCGTTCTTTCGTTCTTTCCATCTTTCTTTCTTTCGTTCTTTCGTTCTTTCTTTCTTTCTATCGTTCTTTCCATCGTTCTTTCTTTCGTTCTTTCTTTCTTTCTATCGTTCTTTCTTTCTTTTTGCTAAGCCAATAACTTCCCTTTAGACATTATTTTAAGACCCCCTTTTAACATTTTCTTCAGTTTAATTGCTGTACTCAAATAGTTCAGATTGAGTTTGCAGTGGATATGCACTTGAACATTTTTACACGCAAGAACTCACAATAGGACATAGTGTTTGTCTGGTGGGGCCTTTAATCTCCTATATAAATACGAGAAGAGCTTTTTTTTATTATCCTTTAATGTCAAGCAATTACCCTCTAACTGTATCCACTTTTGTTCACTGCCATTTAGATCTGACCTGTAAGAGCAACGGGAAAGCGGTATCTTTCTGGCAATTTCTCTTCGTCAGTAACTTCGCCTGTTTAATACGCTTAATCATCGTTGTATGAGAACAATATAAGACTCGAAACTCATAATTGTATAGAAACAGAAATAGTAGGACTTTGTGTGTAATGATTTCTAGCTCTTATAAGAGCGAAAATGGCTTCAGTAGTGAAAGCACAAACCGAAACTCCTATTTAAATGTTAGTTTTTTGTTTTATTTTTTTCAGGGCTTCTGCAACTGTTAGATTCCTGCTTACCTCCCCCTCCCCCCACTTGAGCAGCACATACAAGTGTAAAAGCCAAATTTTGCGGGAGGAAGAACAAAAAGGCTTCCATAAGATAAAACACACACACAGAGGAGGTCCGGACGCGGTGGTGAAGACGACACGGGGTGCTCACCTTCTAATTGCCGGTCTCCACCGCTTACGATCTGGTTTCACAGTTAACCGTTGTTTCCACCCTCCCTTTCCATTGTGAGCACAGATGTTTCCGAGCACGGCGCAGGTGTAAAGCGGTGCTTCTCGCACTCCAGCAGGAAAGAGCGGGGCCCTACCGCTCACTGCACCGCTGCCATCGCACTCAGGCCGCGCTTCGGCTGTTTGAACCCCCTGAGTTGCGTGCAGGCAGCATTTTTAGAATTCCTCAGGAAGTCTGGTCGCTCATCAGAGATCACGTTTTGATGCATGTAGTGTAATTATGGCGTGTTCACATGTGAAACAAGAATGTATTGCAACCTGACTTAGATTTTTTTTTTGTTTTTGTTTTTTCTCTGCTGCTGGTACAAAGCAAACATTTGCTTTGTTTTGTTTGATGCATAAAGTAGAGCAGCTGAATCAAAGTTCTGACATCTTTCTGGTGAAGATTGATGTGTACGATAGCAACGTGTGGAAGGTGGTTGACAGACAGCTGGAACGCCATCACTGTTGTGATGTGTTTAGAGGTTTTCCTTTTTGTGATCAATGTTCGGTTAGTGTTTGGTAGAAAGAAGCGAAAAAAAATTAAAGATGCATCGATCAGAATTTTCTGGTCACCAATTTTTGTAAAGCTCTGACTTGTCATTAAGTGTTTTTGTCAATTCTTTTGACAAGATTTAGAAGCTGCATTCCAAATCCTTTTTGCTGGCCTCCGTGTAATGAGAGGTCGTTCTTTTTTTCTTTTTAATCTTAGCAGTAGTCACGGGAGATGAGGAGCGTTAATACACATTTTTACTAATGTTTTATAGTGGCCAAATGATGGCAGTAGTTTATGTTTTAAACTAGTTTTAGCATTTTATGTGAGTGGTTAGGACTGCGAGATCAGCAAAAATAGCGTTCTCTTTGGGGATTCCCTTTAACTTTTCCACTTCTGACCCACAAAATAATGCTGAAAAACAACAAGTAGTGTTTTTATCAAATTATTGGTGGGATTCGATTACATTTTTTTCAACAGAGTTAATCACAGGGCCTGTAATTAATCGAAAACTATATACTGACAAAATTTGAAATTCAAAAAATGTTGCTGCCAGATGAGCTCAACAACAAAGATTTTTTTGTTTTTAATCTATATTTAGGTTATTCTACCATCAGATTAGTACAAAGTAAGATTATAACCATTCAGCTTTCAAGTGTTTCAGCAACCTCTGATCATTCATGGAACTAGTTTGAAAGAATCCTTCTTTAGAAATGTGGACTGTGGACACTGACATTAGCATCGGGGACGTCTATGCTTTTGCACCGTCTGTGCTGCTGCACATTGAGATTCTATTTTAGGCTTGAAAAGCTTCGCTGATAGGTCAATTCCTTTTAGCAGAATGAGAGCATACAATAGTCTTTTCAGTGTTCAATCAGATCAATTTTTTATTCATTTATTTTTTATTTATTTATTTTTTTAGTAAAAATTAACCTCCGGTAGGCCGCTTGTTCATCAGATTTACGGATGTACTGGAGATATACAAATACAAATGTCATGCTTCAGGACTTTTGCATGAAAAAAACAAAACAAAACAAAACAAACCCAACAACAAACAAAATTGATCAATTGTGTTAAAATCTATGTAACTAATCTTTTTATGCCATTTTAATAGCATATAAATGCTTTATCATTGGAAATTTTGCTCAAGGATTGGGCATTTATCATTTGTTGCTGTTGTGAATATTTTCATATGAAAATAATTTAGATTTACTCGCATAATGATGAATTCCAGTTAATGGTGTTTGAAAACTCCATAAAACTGGATTGTATTGAATTTTTATTTTTATTTTCTCCACTGTTGGTTCCATGGGAGCAGCAACAAATACCTACAAATTGAAACACATGATTACATTCAGTTACAGATGGTAGCTTAGTGATAAAAATCACACTTCTCTACGTAGGTGCAGCTGGTATTTTAAGAGCAATCTTTGTCTTTCTGGGGCTTTCATTGCTCCGTCATGCAGTGAATCATACTGTTACTTAAAAAAGACGGCAAAGAAACTTTTTCTTATTGCTGCTTTTGTCATTTTCACAATAAATTCCACAAAATATTGGGATATTTTAAATCTTTATCGCTTCCTCCTACCTACAGTTGTCAATTTGCAAGACCAGTGGGGAGCGCAACTTTCCTAGGGAATCTAGATTCTTACTTTAACAGGGGTACAACCAAATCCTGCCATCATTTTCAAATGCAGTGTGTTTGAAAACTCAAAAGAGTAAAATAAAGCCTTTTCTGCCCTCTGTTCAGCTTTTCTGTTATTTGCAGAAAGTAGGGGTTGGCGATATGAACTTAAAGTTTTATCACAATATTTCGTGGTACTGAATAAAGTGACATTAAGAGCTGGTTATTACTTATTTTTTAGGTAACTTTAAGTGGCTCTCACTGCAATCATATATCCACAAACACTGCTCTTGAAAAAACATTGAAATGCGTTTCTTTAGGACACCTGCCATATAAGTGTGATTTTGTATCACTCAACTACACACAATAACTTCTAAATTGTATGTTCAAGTTTATTGATATTTATTGATGCTGCCAGTGAAAAAACAGTGGAGAAAATAGTAAAGCTAACAATCCCAGTAATATGGACAGCTTTTTTTAAAAACATCATTAAATAGAATTTATATTTTATCACAATAAAGAATAAACAATACAATAAATGCCCAGGAAATCTTGCTTGCTCTCTGTATGCTGACATGTCGGAGGAAATATGTTTGCCTTTCAAATCCGTCTCTTCCGACTTTCTTCTTAACCATGAAACTGATATCGAAAACGGCTAACTTTGGGTTCTTCAGTCGATAACAGCTTCCACACCCAAGAGTGTTCTCTGTGCAACACGGCATGGTGTGTTTAATGATCAAAGAAAGAGTCGATTTTTGTGTTTTCGCCTCTTAAGACGCCGATCAAGCCGAAACCATCTGATTGCTTTGTGCTTCTCTATTTAAAATGTTCTTTTTTTTCTTCAGCTCACATCTTTTAAATTAGAGTAAATCCTTCAGCTTTGTGTTACCAGAGATAAGACTTTTTTTTTTTTTTTTTTTTTTAAGGTTTCTTAACTCAAAACGCCTTAATCATGGGGAATGGGGAGACGAGACTAGGCTTTAAAATAAACCAGGAAGTTTGTTGTTATCGCTACCAACTTGTTTCTGAGGGCCACCTTAGGTCCAGCTTGATGACAAACGGCGTACACCTCCACCACAAATTTCCCAGCTTATCCCTACTCAGGCGAAAGACCACGAGTAATCACTTTTCCACGCTCGATGCGTCTGAACTTGAGTTAAGGTATCCCCCTGCATTGTAATGGATTAATTGGTTGAATATACAGCAGGAAGGCTCTCTCAGTCTGCCCGAACGAAGCAGGACTAAACGGCTGCGTAATGAACAGACCGTGTTGTTGCGGATTAGTTGAAATGCCTACAAGGATAAATCGAGGCCCACAAACGCCGGCAGGGAACGCATGCGAGTGCCTATAAGGCATCGCGTTTGTGTTCTAAGGTAGCCGACATGTGTTGCGTGTGTTTAGGTAAACATGGGTTGATAAGCAGCAGCCCGAGCCAGCAGCGGGGCGTAATGTTCCTGTTTTAACACTTAATAACCCTGCTGGTGATTTAGTGCCTGTGAGGATTTCTCCTCTGGGTTCTCTGCATAAAAGCAGACTCCACCACTGCCAGCAATCGGCAATAATATGGATTAAAAGCAGTGAAACTATATGAACCAGAACTACTTCATCATGATGTGTTTTGAACATTCTGTTCCTTGTAATCCTAAACAGTCCTGAACAAAATCTTCCAAACACATTGCCTTTGTGAATTCCTTGGAACCCCTGAACTTTCATCACGTTATAGAAGGGCAGGATTTACAAGGATGTGGGTCCCTGAGCTGGAGACTTTAGGGTTTCTATCCCCTAATGAAAACTTATTTTATCAATGCAAATGACAGTACATTAATAGGTAGTCCTGTACATCAGAAGGATGGTTAATACGTCCCCTACCTGATGTTGTTCCCAAAGAAATCTACTGTAACTCTATAGTTTTCAAACCCTTGAATATTGTTATGTTCATAAAAAAATCTAATACAATACAACTCACATGATTTGGGCCTATGAATTTCATACGAAGAACAGTGCTTGTTTTTAAATTAATAAAAAGAAAATAAATTGGAACATTAAAATCTGTGGGCCGCCCCCAAAAATTGAGGCCCTGGGCGACTTCCCCTGTAAGCCCTTTCTAAAGTCTGGCCTTGCATTATAGAAGTAAAACAAAAAAAAATTATAAAAAAGTTTTTTCTGTATTTGTTTTTATTTACTTAGCCAACATAAGTCCATGCTCAATTTTAAGAGGAATCAATCTTATATATATTGATATATATAGTTCTTATTTTTACTTTTGATAATTAAAAATCTGAAAAGTATGCCGTTCCTTTTCCTTCAGTACCATTTACTCTGATGCTACTAAATTAAAGACCGCACCCACTTGCCTTAAGAATGTATCTAATTAGTAAAGAGTCGTTTAACAAGAAATGCACGATAAATCGACATCGGCCGGTTTTTAACATATCGGTATCAGTCCGATAACTAACTGGCCTGTTTTATTCACAGAAACGTCCTAATCTGTTTCATTTACGTTTTTTTTTTATTTCTAATTCATCCACTGTTTTTGGTTGTTGTGTTTTATTTATTTTAGATATTTAAAAAAAAAACTCTTCTAGTTCCAGCAATAAATGTTACGTTTATTGTGCCATTTTCAGCATATTGCTTGAAAATCGGTGTGAAAATGACGATATAATTGTTCATCGCAATAATTTCTGAGGCCGTGTATCTTCCAGCCAAAATTTGTTACCGTGACATATCCCAAACAAATTTTTTAACAAATGTTGTAAGGCACTTTAAGAACCATTTTCCTTTAGTTTTTCCCCATTTTTTTTTTTACAGCAATAATCATATTTACTCATAGGAATTGCTCCCCCATCAAAGAGAAACAATACTATTTTTATGTAAAAACTGCTCAGTGCACTTCATTTCTCACCTCTGCCCCAAAAGGTGCTGAATTGTACACCAGCGAATCCTCCCCTCTCACTGTCTTTTCCTCCCTCTCTCCCCTCGGTTGCAGGCTGACTTGACGGGGATCAAATGGAAGAAGTTCGTGTGGCAGGGTCCCACCTCCGCCCCCATCCTCTTCCCGGTGACGGAGGAGGACCCCATCCTGTGCAGCTTCAGCCGCTGCCTTAAGGCCGACGTGCTGAGTGTGTGGCGGCGCAGCCAGCGGCAGGGCTGGAGGGAGCTGTGGCTCTTCTGGTGGGGGGACGACCCCAACTTCGCCGATCTGATCCACCACGAGCTCGCAGGTAAGAGGAGACCGTTCCCCTTCGCGTTGATAGAGGCTTACAGAGCGATGCCCAAGGTGGCTGCAGTTTCTCAATAATGGAGGTCAATGAAACCGGGTTGTTTAAGGGGGGAGAAGAAGAAAAAAAAAGCCCCTTGAGAGGAAATAATTTACTCTGCTGCTGTAAGAACAAGGAAAGAAAAAAAGGATGACTAGAAAATTCACTTTCTTACCTGTGAACCGTTCGAAGATTCACCCAAGGTTATATGCCTATAAAAGAATGATGGCTGTAAAAGATAAAAATGGAAAGTGTGGTGCTCAGAGCTTTTATAAAGGAAACTTGAACATGATGTCAAGATTTGTTATTGATTGCGCCGTAAAAAAAAAAAAAAGATTCGAGAGGGTGATTGTCTGGTCGGACGCACTGTAAGTGAGAGCAATAAGGAAGGCATGTATCCGTGTAATCTAATACCGCCTTTACCCAATCAGCTGACTGATAATCCAGCCAACCCGGGTGCCGTTGCCAACATCTGCAGGGCCTTTCGGGTTCCTCGCAGACACCGGGTGACGTGCCGTGCCGTTTCGCCCGCATTCTCGCAACAACTCTTTTGGAAAAATCAGCACTCTGCCTTCTAGCTTGGCACGACGGAAGCAGACGTAGAGCCAGGCGCTGCGGCTCTTCAGAAGAGAAATAGGTGGGCAATCATTACTTGAGGGAGAAGTACAGTTCAGCACAGGCAGCCATGCAGAAACGAGGCCGACGCATCCGCTCTCTGCTTTCTGCTTTTTTTTTTCCTCCTAAGAGCAGCATGAGATGTGGAAGATTGGTGGTGGTGTTTGGGGGGGGGGAAAGCTGTCTTCATGCACATTTTCTGCCGTGTAGATGAAAGTTTGCTTCCTGAGCCACACACAGCCTGTCTGCGGCCCCCTTTCTACTCCCCCCACCCGTTCATTATGAGACTTTGTGCCTGAAGTGGACTCTCGGATTGGGAGCTGAAGGCTACGATGGGCGGCTCATTCAAGCCTAACGGGTGCTGGTAATAACCTGAAGCGGTTGGCTCGGGCCCCTCTGATGGAGTGGGCTTCATTTCAAGCAGGAGGATGTGTTATGGAGCATCTTAATTTGCAGGTTGCTAGAGATGCTGCTGTGCTTTCCACAAGCGCTGGAAAGGAGAAATGTATCTCGAGTGTTCTGTTGATAGAAAATAGCTAATTGACCACTGGCCTGACTTACAACGCAGTGTTTTCTTTGAGCAACGTCTGGAATGATTTGCATCAGGAGCCCTGTGTGTTTTTTTACCATGTCTTAATACATGTCTCAGTATTTTAGATTAAGTCGTTCCCATATGGATGGTGTACTACTTTCTTTTCTCCTGACTATAGATCAAATCTTTAGGATTTTTCTTAAAAAAAATTTTCTCTGACGATGTACAATCTAACTTTAGATTAGGGGTGTCCAAACTTTTTGTCAAAAATGGACATTTCGAAATGACTGGTAACCCTAACCCTAAAAACAAGGGGAAAAGATTGACAGAAAAAAGAAACAAAATATAGACATTTTTTAAAACATACTTGACAATAAACTAAGTCGCATTGTTTTTTTAATATGAGCAAACCACTCCTAATTAAAAAAAAATTAAATGTTTATATTGGCAAGTGATATGTAAATTGTTGTTGATTCAAAACTTTTAAAAGGTTTGCCTCTAAAAGAGAGAGCCCAATTTGTGAATCTCTAAAGCTCTCCACTGAAAATAATTTTTTTTTGTCAATTTTGAGCAGTAAAAACAAGAATTAGGCTACTTTTGTATTAAATAGTATAGCCAAGTTTAATAAATTCATTAAAAGCAGATTTGGATGCGTCAAAGTGTGCTGGATATATGGAGTCCTCACAAGAGAATACAAAAAGCCTGAGTATTGAGTACTTTGTGTAGTAGCACACATTTCTGAAGTAAGATTTTAATTTCTGTAATAATTTTGCCCTTGTTAAAAATAAAAAGTCTCAGTCTGCATCAAACACGTGTGCTATGGGAGGCAGTAAGCATTGTGTTGAATTGGAGTCATGGGTCTCACAAAATCGGTCCATGAGCCGCAAATAGCCCCCGGACCGCACTTTAGACACCCCTGCTTTAGATAAATAATCAAATACTTGCGGGCGTTAAAGTGCTCCTGCTTCACTGCAAACATCAACCCTAGATATTAAGTTGTCTGTCCAAATACTAAGGGGGAAAAATGAGCTTCGTTATTTCCTCCTTAATAACTGAGCTAGATTGAAAAAGTTGCGTCTGACTTCATCTGCTGTTTTTATTAAAGAAACCAGCTTTGTTTGGTTTCTTAATGACTTCACCAGAACATCTAGATGCCTTCCTAAAACATTTTCTGCTACGTTAAACAACAAGCATCACCAAATATATCAGTGGTATCGAGATAGAGTGACTGTGCAGTACTTAACTGCATGTAACCAGCTTATATTTATTGCCGTCCAAGTGGTTTTATTGTGACGGTGATGCTGCATACAGATATTTTTATATATTTAGCAGCCTTAGTTACTATTACCGGGTTTAAAATTAAATTAACATAAGATGTGTGCTCACTAACTACCTAAGAAGCAGAAGCTAGTGAACGTGAAGCGAGCGCCAATGTGTCTTATAACTGGACAAGAAAGACTTATTATAATACATGTTTTTGTTCTCATTAATGGAATGACACATTACCTTATCTGACAGCAGCTAATGCTAACAACGTTAGCTACTACTAGATGTTGCAAATACTCACTTTAATTCCTACAAAATCCATTGAGCACTGGTAACAGTTGTGTTCAGTTAAATAGACGAGGGTAAGAATCTTGGATTTCCTGTTATTTGTTAACTTGTTAAATAATTATTAATGTATTTATTACCACCTTACGTTCATGAGCCTTAAGGAGCTTTACTGTCATTATCTGCCATTATTTATTTATATTGGGGCCAGATGGGGTGGCACAGAGCAGTGTTACACCGCTCTGCAGTTGGACAAGTTTTAACAAATATTCTAGAATACCAATATTGAACCTTTACAGTTTCTCGCATTTTGTATTAGAGATCAGAAGGAGTTTATAGACGGATTGTCCTAAAATGCTTTGCCTTGATAAATGATCTTTAAACTTTGTTAGGATGTGAAATGTCTTCCTGCTGCCACACACATTTCACCACTTGCTCCATGGCTTTTTTTTTGTTTTTTTTGTTTTGACTTTCTTCTTTACCTCCCAGGAATTCTGGAGCTTTTTCTTGCGTTTTGCAGCTTCTTTTTATCGTTTCGGGCAGTGTTGGCGGTAAACATGAAAATCCACTCTTGTCCCTTTTTTTTTTTCTTCTTCTTCTTCTTATAATTATTATTATTATTTTGGGCGTCTGAAATGGCGCTTGCTCGTTCCCCGCCACCCTCTTCCACCCTCATTAGATTAGCAGCCTGTGAAAGTCTTTTAATTTTGAGCAAGTGCCATTTGTGCGTACCAGTGTGTCAGTAATCCCCGCTCTCCGGGGGAGACAAGGAGGGAGCCGCAGAGATGGGAGTAGCGAAGGGTGAAAAACTTGAGGGATCTTTTAACGTCTGGCTCTTAATCACCATTGAAGGAACAGCGCGAGGAACAAACCATCGAGCTTCCTCTTCTTACGCTGCCGGACGACCCGCCCTGCTCGCTCCAACACTACAAGAAAACCAATTCTAATCTTCCCCTGGCCATGCACAGGAATTATCCCCAACAAGCGAGCGCTGTTGCTGAATTAAACAGCTTGCCTCCCCCATCTTACCAGTTCAGCATAGGCATGCATTCTCATGCAAATGATCTCTCCAATCCTTCTCCTGACCATAGGCATCCGACATGAAAGATAAATAGCCGCTTTCCCTCCCTCCCCCCTCATTTTTTTAACGATACACAAATTTCCCCTTCACTGTGAATCAACCACTGTACAGTTTGCAACAAATTCAAGCGATGTTCTCATCTCCTTAATGAGTCGAAGACAAATGTATGCTCTTTTTTTTTTTTTTAGTAAGGCTGAGAAATGATTGGATGTAACAGGGAAGGTCAAAGGGAAGAGGCAGTCATCTGCTGCCTATAACATTTTATCGCCGCGCCATCTCTACTCTGGTCACCCGAGTCCCCACATGTATTCATTGCCGGGCGCTGCAGCCAATCTCCTGGGATTGCTAAAGAAGAAGTGGGGGATGGGTCCGACTGTCTCCTCCACTAGTTTGATGAACATTGTTTGAGATCCATGCGTTGATGGAAGGAGATAGAAGCTGATGATGGCAGCTCTATTTAAACTTTTTTTTTAATCGTTTGTAATTGGTTATTGTCTTTTTGTCAGTGGTCTCTGAATATTGTCTTTTTGTCAGTGGTCTCTGAATATTGTCTTTTTGTCAGTGGTCTCTGGATTATGTGTAGGTTTTGTGACTTAGCGAATTTCACAAGTTCTCTCCCCCTTTTTTTTTTGTTTGTGTCATGACTTTCCTCTGTGCATTTGAATCAAGGGTGAAATAAAAGGGGCTCTGTCTTGCACCTCAGGGCGGAACATCTAGTTCCAAAGGGCATATTTCAGTAGTCTGTGCAGGGCATGTTGACTGAAAGTTTCACTTTCTTCCAGGTCCGCCTGGTTTTTCTCTGTCTTTTTTTTCCCTCCTTTCTGTTCTTTGATGATATTTCAGCAGAAAATTATTGAACTGCTTTCAACGCAGCAGAAAAAAAAATATCTGAAGTTCTGCTTTAAGAATGCAGATGTTTGCTGACAGCAAATGTGAGCATAAACTGACATGTCCCAGTTTATTGCCATCCCAGGCTTAAAATAATGGCATCTTCTGTTGCAGTTCACATCAAAAAGTAGGAAGTTTAGTTCCTTTTGTTGCATGGCGGAAAAAAAAATAAAAAATTCATGAAATAATTATCAAATAGTGAAACGTTTATTGAGCACTTCACATATCTTTTTAAAATACATTCAGCTGAAGCTTTTTTTAAATTTACACTTAAGACTTTAGACTGGTCAGTACGCCTGTCGCGATAAACGATAACTCAATTAATCGTACGATAAATTAAAACTATCGACGTCATTTTTATTATCGGCATTATCGTCTCTTTCGGCCTTTTTCTCTTTCAGTTGATGACACTAAATGAAAAATAGCTCAACTCCGGTGCTCTCTACTGACCCTCCCTTCCTCGTTTCCTTAGTGTAATGCTCAGCGCACACGACACGATCTTAGAGCTGTCGGCCGATTGTCGGCCCATTTTCAAAACCTGAGAGATCTGAGAGACACATTAGCCGACAGAAATCCTAGCTATTACGGTTCGATCGTGCCGTGTGGTGTCTAACAATGGGCACAAAATAATGGCTACAAGTTCAGTTAACTAATTTTAAAACCAGGCATTAATCAATGCTTTGCTACAATCTACC